>QVNV01015812.1:0-124729 GCA_014825455.1 Pseudomyrmex pallidus | reverse complement strand
TTTTTTTTTTTTTTTTTTTTTTTTTGGAGTAAACTTGATGTGTCACATTTTGTCATATATTTGTCAACCATATATCAATTATTTTTTCTAATATAATTCTGTCGGCTTTCTACACTAATACTCGTTCGAACATTCGTTAGGTTTTAATCTGTTCACTACGAAAAAACTGATAGTTGATTAATCTGTCTTTAAAAATCGAAACGCATCAAATTAAATATAGTAAATTGTACATGAATGATTGTTGTATGTTCTTTGTATCATATTTCTGTGTAAAAGGACTATAGTATATTTCAGACCGATTCTGAACGAACAAAAATGGTTATTGGTATTAGTACCGATGTGGAGCACAATCAGAATATATTGATTTCTCAACACACAAGTGTTTTTTGTTTTAAATAAATTGTAAAACTACTTATTGGTCTATTTTTTCAAAACATATATTTCAGGAAGTAGAGATTCGAGAGAATAAAATAAGAAACTTAAACCTTTTCTCTATTTACCTTTTTTTATTCAAACGATTGTTACACAGGAAGTGGAGCAGGTTGTTGAGGTATGTCTTTTGATGGTTTTACCTCGGAAATTGGGACCGACGGAGGTTGCTCCTCTTTTGGTTCTACGATTGATACGTAATCCGGTAGAGGCTTCTTCGGGCCACTCTTACCGTTGGGATCCCAAGGCAACATGATTTTTACCTTGATCCCTAGTACACCTAAAATTATAAATGTTTTCAAAATATGTTTAATAACTTTGATAAATATCACTTGTTTATTCATTATTTCTACAATTTTAGAAATGGGTTATTATTGTTACTGCATTATTCTAAAAAGCAATCGTACCTTGTCGAAGAAGCACATGCCGTGTAGCAGTGTTAACGTATTCATTCGTAGGTTCACCTGAATGAATCATGAGACCATCAACAAACTTCATTGATTTCGCTCTCTGACCACGTAATTTTCCGCTAACGACAACTTCACAGCCCTTGGCACCCGATTCCATAATAAAACGTAGAACACCGTAGCATGCTCTAAACATAATTGAACAAATTATATATTTAAAGATTATGAAGAATATACTTAGAATAAACAAATAAAAACATCAGAAAATAAATAAGATATTACCTTCGCACAGCGAGGCCTCCAATCAGTTTATATCGTAGAGACTCGGCCTGTGCAATGGCGCACAAGCCTCTTGTAGCAACTTTTTCTGCGTACAACTCGACATTCTGAGGTTCTTTAAAGTTGAAACGCTTTTGTACCACAGATGTTAATTCTCTGATTCGACGTCCCTTTTCACCAAGTACACTCTGTGTATGAGTAGCCAATAAAATAATTTCTGTGCGATTCGGAGTCACACGTACTTCCACACCAGAGTATCCATCTTCAGCCAGTTCACGAGTCAGAAATTCATTCAGTTCTGCTCTGAAGACACCATCTCCAACAAACTGAAAATAAAGTAACCATTTATAAATTAAGAAAGTCTCTTGTGCTCTGTTATGAAATACAGTTTATTTTTATAGTAAATTGTATTTACAAGTGCTTCTTATTACATAGATTTGTTATACAGAAGAATTGTGATATAAGCTTGTAGACTTTTAATTATGTGCACACACACACACACATGTATACAAGTAATTAAATCTGTTCTGTTTAACTGAACTCTTCTTGCACTGTTTATTTGTCCTTTTTTTCTTTGGAAATGAGGACAAAAGAAAAATAAACAAAAAGTTGCTGTGCAAGAAGTTCAGTCAACTAAAAAAAAAACAGGTTTATCAATACAGATTGATATAACCTCAAAATTTCTGATTACACTGAAATACAGAAATCAAAGCACTATTAAATATGGATCGCAAAGACGTGAAAGAGAAAATTGAAATGCACTGGACGTCTCTTAACGAGACTTCCTCAAATCTAAATACCTGTGAAACAAGACACGTGGAACGGAATGAGTTCTATGGGAGATTGACGCTAGGAGCATCGAACGTCATCTCCATTTTGCGACAAAGATACTCGCGTAATTTTCAATAAAATATCGTTCTGACAGTTTTCGACATTTCAACAATAGCATATTTTCGCATAGTGTTTATTATAAATAAAGAAAAATCGCATACCTTTCGCTTCTTCGAAATTGATCGATTCTCCATGATGACTTACATGAGAGAGAAAGAGAATAAAAAAGAACGCTACATTACTCTAATGATGGATTTTTTAGCGCCATCTAAATGTATCTCCTGAAACTACAATAGGTCACGTGACATGCAAATGACCGGAAGTAGGTCCCTACACATACGCGCGCGTATTTGAAAAAGTTCAAAAGAAGGAACTGAAACGTCTTTTTATTTAAAAACCTAACATCTTACAAGCGACAAAGACGCTGTTAATTTCTAGTACACAACAAAAAAAATTGGGATATCAATTCATAGTTATATAGCTAACATTCCGACGCTTGTGTACATATGTACATACTGCAAATTTATAGTTCACTGCGTTCTCAGCAGAACATATGCTGAGTTGTCTTGTCAACCCTCGACGTTGATTAGTTGGTTCTAATAGTAAAGCCAACATCCGATTGCTATATTTCAGCTTGTTCTGTTGAAGCCAAAGTTTCCTATTGCTTGATAAGATGGTGGTGGGGAAAAGACATTGCTTTCGTTGCGTTCCGTTATTCACTGTCAGTATTGAAGATCTATAATAACCGAGTGGGTCGAGATGATTTCTGGCGGCCGGTAGTGTGTTGTGAGAGATTTTGTGACAAAATAAGAAAGAAGACTTCAATTTCCAACGGATCTTTGTGTAATAATTAGTGTGGTGTATCAAATATGGCGTACCAATTACTGTCGTCGACTAGCAACCTGGAACGGCTAATTCTGAAGTCCACACAGAAAGGTTATTTCGACACATTTAAGGTACCATAACCTCTGATATCTACGTGATCTAATATGGTGCAATTGTGGCATCACATGTTTGTGAAAATAATTGCGATGATTTCTACAAAAATGACACTATGACTACTCATTGTGTTGTTTCATCATGAAATTATACAATCTTGATGTCTTGTGTTGTTGCAAACATTTTGTGTGAATTTGTTCAATATAATATTACCTGATACACTTCAATGATATAGTTATGGTTAGAAAAAAAAACTTTTCATACATTTGGTTTTATATTTATTTGTATTAATTTGTCATTTGTTAATTTGTCACATTTTTTAATCCTTTTTATATCAACTATTCTATGTGTATTGTAGAACAGCTGTCTTAATCTTCCATAAAGAGAGATTGTGTATTGTAATATCAAGAACAATATTGCAATTCTTGTTATTTTTCAATTTTTTTGTCAATAGAATGATAAGAGATTAGTTAATCAGTTGAAGTACATTTTTCAGCTAAGGCGACACTTAAGTCTACTAAAAAATAGAACAACATTTTCAGTACTTGAGCAATTGCAACAAAAATGGAGATTATTTTGTAAAGAGCCACCTAAAGGATTTGAAAAATTCTTCAAACCAGGTTCTTAAATATTTATTTTGTTTTACTCTTGTTATAATTTATATATATAGTTTTCAAAACTTGATATCTCTAATATGTTTATAGGTGAAACAAAAAATGCTGAAAATGTTGCTAAGAAGGCAGAAGAAGCATCAAGTAAAAAAACTAGTACACAGAAACCTTCTTCATCTTCATCTTCATCTACCTCATCATCTAGCTCGTCATCTAGCTCCAAAGATTCAGGCTTTCAATGGACATTTAAGATTTTTGGAGACAGTTCACGAGGAGGTAAATCATTTGAAGGTGGTGACAAGGACAAAACATTTTTAATTTTGGGAGCACTTGGTGCAGCTGGTGTACTTGCATATGTGCTGTCTCAGGATTACAATCAGAGAGAGATAACATGGAGAGAATTTACATATAAGTAAGTTAAGTTTTTAAATCCCTGATAATTATATTAATATGTGTCTTTGATCAATCAAATAAGTACATATTTGTAGACCACACACATCATGCTACTTATATCTCTCTTGTTTCAGTTACTTAAGTAAAGGTATTGTTGAGAAGTTAGAAGTAGTAAATAAAAAATGGGTGCGTGTGAGGCTCTTACCTGGAAATACTGTAGATGGTTCCGTAAGTATCCTTTAGGATCAGTGTGTTATGAAGTTTTTTCTTAGTCTTTCAAATAAAATTTAATAAACTAATGCTTATCATGTTATATTTTTTACAGGATACACTATGGTTTAACATTGGAAGTACAGATACTTTTGAAAGAAATTTAGAAAACGCACAACTAGAATTAAATATGGGACCTGAGAATTATATTCCTGTAGTTTACAAAAATGAAGTAGAGAGCGTAAACATATTGTCGTATTTGCCACAAATTCTCATGTGGGGTAAGTAGTAATTATCACTGTTGTTATACGAATTATTTTTAGTTTTGAAAATTATAATAAGTATTTTATTTGTAACGTGCATATTATATATAATCAATCAAATATATATACAGGTTTCCTATTTTATTTACTTCGAAGATCCGCGGAAGCAATGACTGGTAAGTCAGGTAAGAGAGGAGGACTCTTTGGTGCGGTAATGGAGTCGACTGCAAAATTAATAAATTCAAAAGATATTGGTGTACGATTTAAGTAAGTAATAAATACATGTTTGTTTATTTTATATACATGAAATGTGGTTGATTTATTAAACTTATGTGCCAAATATATATTTATTAGAGATGTAGCTGGTTGTGAAGAAGCTAAGATCGAAATTATGGAGTTCGTAAACTTTCTGAAGAATCCACAACAATATATAGATCTTGGAGCTAAAATTCCAAAAGGTGCAATGTTAACAGGTAAGTTTATATAAAATGACTTCTATATGTAAAATAATATTTTGTCAAAATTTATATAATTTCTAAAATAATAATGCAAATCTGTGAGAAACGTTATAATGTTTTTTTTATAGGACCACCTGGGACTGGTAAAACTTTGTTAGCTAAAGCTACAGCTGGTGAAGCAAACGTACCCTTCATTACAGTATCGGGTTCAGAATTTTTGGAAATGTTTGTCGGTGTCGGTCCTTCTAGAGTGCGCGATATGTTCTCCATGGCACGAAAACATGCACCGTGTATATTGTTTATCGATGAGATCGACGCGGTAGGACGAAAGAGGGGAGGTCGAAACTTTGGAGGACACTCTGAGCAAGAAAATACATTAAATCAGCTTTTAGTAGAAATGGATGGTATGTCGTATTTTTGTTTACGTAAACATGGCACGAGACACGACTATAGCTCTTGAAAATCTAACAAAGCGAAACTAGTGAATAATGTTTTATGATTTCTTCTTCAAGGATTTAATACAACGACTAATGTTGTTGTATTAGCGGCGACTAATAGGATAGATATTTTAGACAAAGCATTGCTAAGACCTGGAAGATTCGATAGACAAATATTTGTACCCGCGCCTGATATTAAAGGACGGGCGTCAATTTTCAAAGTGCATTTAGCTCCTTTGAAAACGATGTTAGACAAAGACCAGTTGGCAAGAAAGATGGCTTCGTTGACTCCTGGTTTTACAGGTACATACGTAAATACATTGTTCTTGAAAAAATGTGTGAGATTAAATAAAAACAACAAAATTTTAGATATAAAATGAAAACTAGATAAAAACTGTCAGAACGTTATATATGTAGATTATTTTAGGAGCTGACATCGCGAACGTTTGTAACGAAGCTGCGTTAATAGCGGCAAGAGATTTGAATGATAATATTCAACTTAAAAATTTCGAGCAGGCTATCGAGAGAGTAGTTGCTGGTATGGAGAAAAAGACGAATGTGTTGCAACCTGAGGAGAAAAAGACAGTCGCATATCACGAAGCCGGTCATGCGGTAGCAGGCTGGTTCTTGGAGTACGCAGATCCACTTTTGAAGGTACCGTATTTTCATCTACGTTTTGAAATTGTGAACGTTATCGAATCTCTATTTTCTTAAGGTATCCATTATTCCACGCGGTAAAGGATTAGGATACGCCCAGTATTTACCTCGCGAACAGTATCTTTACACAAAGGAACAGTTATTCGATCGGATGTGCATGACACTTGGTGGACGAGTGTCGGAAGAAATCTTTTTCGGTCGCATAACTACAGGCGCTCAGGACGATTTGCAAAAAGTATTGTTACTATAAAATTGCATATGTATATACATGTAACCTTCACACATAAATTTTCATATTTTTCAAGAGTTTTAATATAATTTCTGTTATTTTTGAAGATTACAGAAATTGCGTATGCACAAATTACACAGTACGGCATGAATGAGAAAGTTGGGAATGTCAGTTTCCAAGTGCCGAAACCTGGCGATATGGCTTTTGACAAACCGTATTCCGAATACACCGCTCAACTTATTGACAATGAAGTTCGAGACTTAATCGATAAAGCGCATAAACGAACACAAGATCTTCTGAACAAACATAAAGAAAATGTAATCAAGGTAAAAACGATTTTACAATTTTTTTTATACGATAGAGACATTAGTTTGCTAAAACGAGAACTGAACACACAAACTTCCCCGATTTCAGGTTGCCGAGCGATTGTTAAAGCAAGAGATTTTAAGTAGGGACGACATGATCGAATTGCTTGGAGCTCGACCTTTCCGCGAAAAATCAACTTACGAAGAATTCGTCGAAGGCACAGGTTCGTTCGAGGAGGATACCACGTTGCCGGAAGGTTTGAAGGAATGGAACAAACCGAAGGAGGAAACCAGCGACGCGCAAGCGCAGCCTTCCAAAGTGGCCTCCGAAGTCAAACAACAACCGTAACAACGACTGTAATTGTAATAATTTAGTGTCTTAAGTGCTTTGTACAATAGTTTGAAACAAAAATATATTATTATGTTCACGGATATTTAACAATATATTCGGTTGCATCAGTGATCGTAACACGAACGCGATGAACTTATCAATTTGACGTGAAACTTTATTTGTAATTAAATTTACATTGCATACAAATTTCTCCCCACGCTGGATTTGTCTTCGTTATCATCAATTAGAAACAGTATTGTAAATAATAGATATCACAAGTGATGTCATTGTAAATGATATCAAAATATGCTTCGAAGCGTAGGGATTTCGAGAGATCTCTTGTGTTGTGTAATAAATCTACATCATATACTTTGTCAATGTTTTGTACATAATTATTAAAGACACATTTTTTGTTTGAAACAATTTGATATCATTTTTCTTTCACGTTTTTCGGACAAACATTTATGTAAAAACTGGATATTCTCTTGCTTATTTTAAAAACGACGAGTGATTATAATCTTTGATTTTCTTTTCATAAAGGAAACAATAGATGGAAAATTTTAAAGGAAAAATTGTCTCGGGAAAATTCAGGATTACGTTGCGGAATCGAATAAATTTATATATTGTTTGTCTAATTCATATTTAAGGTTAATTTATTAATAAGAAACATGTGTCGGAGTAACACGATCGACTTTTGCATTACATTAACGTGGGTACGAATTAATTTATGTCTGATGTGCCGTGCTTTTATTGCACACCGCTGTAAATATATATGTATGTAAAATTGCTTTTGTCGATACCTTGACGACGGAGCGTCGCGGCTATATATATATTTTATAATAAGAGCTACGAAAAATTTGTAAAAGGTATTCGCCATTTTATTCGTAGTTCACTGGTATATTGGTCGTGAATGTGTTTGTCACCCGTAAAACATTTTACTTTACATTTCTGTATAGTAATTGAAGCGAATAATCTCTTCGCGCGTTCTACCGTGCTCGATTCAGCACCTGGTGCGTGAAATAACGAATCTGGCGATTAATTGGAGAATTTTAGCAAAAATATAGAAATTTTGATAATCACACGCACTGAAATACATATGCCGTTATGTGTGGAGAAATCTCAAACAACGTGAAAGTTGAAAAGAAAAAAAAACATCTAAAAATGTTCGACAGTAGAACATTCTCTAAATTTTTTGTCTGGCATGTGTGAATCGCGTGTTTTATAATATAAATTTTCTTTTTTTTTTTCAACTAGATTAAGTAACTATTCGTATGTCAGTGTGGAATTGTTCTCGTGACAGGTACTGAATCCGCAAAAAATGCTTTGGAGATGCTAAACACCGATAGCTTTTCTCGAAAGATCGTCGGCGCTTCGTATCGATTCTATCTATAGGTAATATAACGGCGATTGTAGATGTAATGTGTACAGATCCAACACGACGCGGCGTTGTAAATGACTATAACAAAGTTTGGTTTGACATTTAAAAAGTACGCGCGATGTGTACGTGTTTTTTTTTTTTTTTTTTTTAATTTGAAATTTGGTGTTACATTGTACCAAAATTGGCAAGTCCGTCTTTATCACTGTACTACTTCGTACATGAAAATTTTAACGGATATATAAGTCCGCAGAGTACACACATACGCGCTGATGTTGATCGGTTTGACAAACAATTATTTTGAATCGTAATATCACAACAATATTTGGATTTATTATTAGTTTAACTGATTTTTTTCTTCATAAACAGCAACTCTGTACAATATATTATCTGATTCGGTGTGTGTGTGTGTGATTATTTGAAATATTATTTCATATAATATTGAAAATAGAGTTAAAATAAAACATAAAGCATTTGTGTGTGAAAACTAGTCTGAAAAACTAGTACTTTGCGATATTTTGTTGTGTTTATTCGATAAAAATTTTTCTTTCTTTCTAGTCTTCTTTTTCTTTTATTCTGATTAGTTTCAGCCATTTGCTCGATGCGTTTTCAATTGGAAGAACATTTTGTCAATCGTTTTTTTATTCTACTGTCGCAAAGAGGCAACGGTTTCTTAGCGCACAAACGTGTTTTATGTATTTGTTCCAATCGTTATATTAAAAATAAAACAAACAAAAAACGATAATTATACCAGAAATCAATATTCACGTATCAGTGAAAGTTTCATTTACGATATTGGTTTCATAATTTAACCGTTTGCTGATAAAATAAAAAATCTTGCGTGTATATTGTTTTTTTTTTTAATTTCAAAGAGTTACTTCGCATTCTGTAAAGTCGAAAAAAAGACGGATTTTTGTGTTTTTTTCTTCAAAAAAGTTTTACTTTTATGTACTTCACAAATGTGTTACAAGCATGAGTTTCCGACGAATCTGCGATTTCTCGTGTTTCTTTTACAATCAAAAACTTGTGATGCAAGGAAGATCAGAAAAATGTTTTATCAATGCACAAAGAACTCTCGCACATGTTGGATTTCTTCTAATCTCTTTTTTTTTTTCATGATAACACTGTCACAAAGAAAATTTCAAAGTTTATTAAATCGTTTTACATATACATATAATTTTATCGGTGAGTGGTTGTTGTTGTGAACGGATCTTATCTTTCTAAAGAGAGAGACATATTAAGAAATTATGAAATAAAAAACACACATTACTCTTGTGTTAATTTCATTTTCAGTCTCGTCTATTGAGTGACAACTTTTATTACATAGAGTATAATCAACAAGGATAATGTGAGGATAAATGAACGATTTTGAACTATTAATCACAAGCGATACAAGTTGCACTGCGATATAAGATTATCGTGTTCAAATATAAATCCGTGTGTAAAACATTTTTTCCTTTTTTTTTTTTTTTTTTCAAAATCTTTTTCTTTCGGCGTTTGCGTTTTATTTACGTAAATTTGGCACCTGATACAAGATATAATTTTTTTTTCTGATGACAACAGTGTTGCATTTTATCGAAATTTTCAGGCGATGTGTTTGTTCGTTTCAAATAACATTGTATATATTTAAACAAATACATAGTTCGAAACTCATTTTGTTACAAAACGCGACGTACATATATGTAAAACTTGAAACAGGACCGCAGTCGGTATATTCATAGTCGAATCTTATAAGATCGTCTTAAGTTTATCTTAAGATGATGTGCCAGCCGAAGAGACGGTCCGTACAGCATCTTAATGAATACATCTTAAAATCTCTTAAGATGGAACTTAAGACGGTCTGTTAAATACAAGATTGGCCTGTGCAAATACCGGTCTGTGTTTTCTTTTTTTAAATCTTTGTTCGCTTCTTAAACGTGGAAACTCTTGTTCGTTTTTTTTTTTTTTCTATTCGAAAGAAAAAGATCTTTGCGAATTTCCATATGAGTATTATATCGCGGCTCTTACCTGTTCGCTTCCGTCGACTAAATTTTTTCTTTTTTTTTTCTTTTTATTTATTTATTTATTTTTTTTTAAATCTTTGATCCCAAGACAGTGTTAATCTGAAATGGCAATCTTCCCAGCGTTTCTACAAAACTATACGATTTATCGAGTAAATATTTTTATAGATTTCGAAAGTATTGTTAACCTTTAACCACTAATTCACTAATCAAGTATATCGTACAATCACTAAAGTATTGCTTTTTCGTACCTTGTATCACACTAATCTAAACGCTATATTTCCTTTACGCCCCCTTCTCCTTACTTTTTCTTTACTCCCTCTTGTTTTCTCCGGTTTCCTTTTGTTTTTTTTCGAAAAGCCAGGTTTAGCGGTGATCATGCCTGCTTCTCCGTGAGTTCGTGTGTACATGATGAATGTGTGTGTGTATGCGAAACGATTTTATTTATATTTTTTCTCAACACACACATTGACTACCACGACGTTTCCTCTTCATTTTGTTCTCTCTTTGTTCGTTAGTCGCAATAATTCAAGAAATATGCCAATCGCATAAAAAATCACTAGAAATCCCCTCGTCTCATTATAATTGAATTTTCTCTTCAGTAACAACACGTATAGACAGCAATTGGTGCATATCAATCGAAGTGTTTCTCCGGTTCGTGGAAGTCAATGTGTTGTGTAATATACTTGTTATCAAGCGAGTTTTTATTTAACATTGCGCAAAAATGCATTCTCATTTCTCGCCGAAACGCAGTGAGAGGGTAGATTTTACAAAGTCTATTCACAAATGGCGGTGAATATATATAAAAAACGTACAACGTCGGTCATCGATTGAATTAAATCAAAAGATACGATAAAAAGATTCTCAAATTTTTTCTCAATGTGGTTCCACAGATCAACACATACGAACGCGTACATACATATATAGTTTTTTTTTTGTTTTTATCTACATATATAGCCTAAGTATAATTTATATTTATATTTACGTTTACAATGCTTGTCACATTTTCGTTGTTCTCTTTTTTTTTTTTTATTTTTTTTTTTATCTTCGATATAATAACATTTAGTTGGTTGAGAGTGAGATTTCTCTTCTCCATTATCGTTACACATATTGACGATTTCTTATCACCTCGAGAATGATATATTACTACGACGGTTAAATTCGCCGTGTGAGCGGCATAGAAACGGTTTAGCTTGGTCCTCTTTAATTGGGAGTCTTTTTTATAATGTGCGACCATTCAGTTCTTTCTTTCATGCGTGTTGCATGTTATTGTTGCTCGCGAATAATTTTCCTATCGGGTGTGTGTGTGATTCTTCATATATTTGACACACTTGACGTAATCCCTTGGGGTATTGTAAAAAAAAAAAAAAAAAGACAGTTTTAACCGCAAAGTATCAGATTTGCATCAGATTGATACAAATATGACACGAATAATTCTTTTCGCTTAATTACTATGGTATAGATATTGAGAACGACAAAGAAATACGCGCGTGTGTGTTTTTGTAAAGTAAAACTTATAAATATAATTATTAATTCTTATCTGAGCAAGAAGAGTCGATTCATCAATTTCGGGATAAAACCCGATAAAACAAATTTAATTACTAAAATAAAATTTTAGAATATTTTAATTGCAAAAACTATTTTAATTTGTGATAAATTATATATACAAATAAATAAATAAATATATAAATAAAATATACTAATAAATATGCATATGTTGAACATATAAAATAAATAAATAATTACATAAATAAATAAATATACATACACACGCTTTAGATATGTATACAAATTTGTACAGTTAATAATATGCTACATAAGTTTTCTTTATCTTTCACACACTCTTGTGATAAAAATTGCTCAAATAAGGATTAATCAATTGACGCTTGTCTTGTGAAAAACAAAAACTGCCAAGGACGAATACGCCCAATTACGAAGTCGGTGTCGTTTTCACTCATTTCTACAAGCATGGAATTTTTCTTGAGAGTGAGAAACGTATGAGGCATGATCGTCCTGGAGCCTGGCTTAAATATCGCTTACATATTTAAAAAATAGTGTAATTGCACTGCCCGTCTATTTCGCATACTTACAAATATCAGTTCAGTAGTTTTGCGATCTTATGCTCTCGACACATTTTTATTCTTTCTTACATATTTTCGTTCGTTTTTATTTTTGTCCCTTAAGTTTTTGAGTATAATTTCCGTTGACAAACATCGAGTTCGTGGCACGAATTTGTTTATTTATGCGAATAAAACAAATCAATATATATTTCCACATTTGTCAAAGAGAAAAAACAATAATTGAGAAATTCGTATTTTAGTTACGAAATATTGATTTCACAAGTTTTGGGCAATGGGAATAGATGGATCGTGTTGTTTCGCGCGGGTTGGATTGCCAAGTTTTAAATTGAAAAACTGTTTTGCTATCCCTCCACACGTTACACCACATCGCCCACAATATCCGCGAAATCGTGCCACGATACATTGTTTCACTTCTTGTCACCCTTCTTGTTCGCGCGATACTAAAACTACTGTAAACTGTGCCACGATGTGTGTTCACGTATCCTCGATGGAACTTACTTGGCACCCCAACTAGGACACACAATCGCGAGAATCGCCTGATCACATCTTCTCTCCGGCACTCTTCCTATTATTGACTACCGTTTACGATTTATTTCTATTAATTGCAGATTCGATTGACTGTCGAGTGTATTGTAATACAGTATATAAGAGACAAGTATCTATATAATTAATCTCATTTTTATCACGTGAAACGTGTGGTCGAGCTGCACGTACATTTCGTGATTTCTCGTAAGAATACACATCTATTTTCTTGCGAGACGACTTCGCGCGATCGAGATACAATGAAACACAGCGACAAATGCAATTGTCTTACAAAAACAATTAAGCTCATTTAAAAAAAAGTAATTTCTGCAAAGTTTACCGTATCGCTTTATGCAGTTCAGAAAAAAAGATCCAGCGTGGTACATGCAGTTATTGTATTTTTTTTTTTTTTTTTTGGTCATTAGATTAATTGTGTTTTATTTGTGTTTTAGCAATAATAGTATAATGCGTGTCGATGATGATATTTTATTCCGCACGTCTCACATCAAACTTGTATTATATTTCAGTGCATCTCGACGTTATCTGTCCGTCGCAAGGAGGAGGGAAAATGATACGTAAGTAGAAGAACAAAAACGATCAATTTCTCTTTCCGTTTTTATCGCTGCGCTTTTACGACAACATCGTCGAAAACGTCAAAAGTGATTCAAAATCCTACACGCGTTATTTCTCTTTGGTGTTGACATCTTTGTACTAACTAAAATTACTAAAATTCTCTCTCTCTCTCTCTCTCTCTCACTCACTCACTGGGATGAAATCTCATTAACGGTAAGTCGCTTCATGGAGCACGCTCACTCTACTGCACGTATTTAAGTAATTAAGTGTAATTAATCCCTTCCGTTCTATCTTTTTCTCGCAGTATCTCATAGAATTTATCGTACCAAAATATCTCTAAGTTATGCTAGAAAACGCTCTAAACAGTGTATGTATAAGGAAGAAAGTATAAGGTAAGATTATATATATATATATATATGTATGTATATGTGATACGAGAAAATATAAGCGCGTATTTCCTCCTCACTTACAGATATTATATGCAACAGCCTTAGGCAACTAAGATAAAAGGGATGTAATTCAAGCGCGCAACTTGTTGACTAGAATCGTAAGTACTTTTTTTCTCTCTTTTCCCGTTGATTCCACGTTCCCGCTTCTTTTCTTCGTCTGGTCAGATCTTTGGTATCATCTTGTAAATTGCACTGTCTACAGAACGCATCCCCGTGTGTGCGATTTTTCCCATTGTTTTTCTTCTTTCTCGAGACTTTTTTACGCAGAAATATCCTCGAAACCCTGATGTAACTTTTCCTTATCACGCGCTTCAGCTTTTTCGTAATTATATACGTGCACTCGTTTGCTCTCGCTTTTGACATAGTTAAGAAAAAAATCATTAAAAACTAAACATTCTGGAAGAGAAAAATCTGAGAGAAAGATAAAACTTAGTGTACTTACATTTTGTTTGCAAAATAAATAAATTGAGCAATAATTTCGGATAATTTGTCCGATAAACGTAAAAACGCTATTCGATATCTTGTTTCTTTCTTTATAAAAAGATTACATATAGTTTTAAAATATCACTACTACTATATGTACACATATACACAATAAATTATTATTATTATATAAAACTTTGTTAACTTTGGTAACGATGTAAACACATACGATGAAAAAAAAGACTCGTAAAGAAAAGGAATCTTCTAACTTTATCGTATTAGGAACTGAAGACTTTTAATATATGATATATTTTAATATATACTTTTTTTAAAATTTAATCCATAAGATTGTTCATTTAATAGCAAGTAGATCCAAAACAAATAGTCATCTGTTACACAGAAATTTTAAAAATCATCTCTATTTTACTCAGAGATCACAGATTTTTGTTGCACCTCTTTTACGCGGATTCGGAAAATTTTGCAAACAAACAAAAATCATCGATAAACTTATCCGAGACGTTAGTTGACCGCGATTCTTCCTCCCCTCCTCCTCCCCCTCGCTGCTCACGCTTTTAACAACCGAGGAAATGATGTGTTCCATAATTCAGGGGAGCAGTACGACCGACCCTTTTGCCACCGAATGGTCATTTCTGCATTCAACAGGTGGTCCAGTTTACGTGAAATGTTGATGAAAACTTTCCACGAGTACCCGCGTGTGTTACGCTAAAGATCCCGACAAAAATCGTATACACGAGCTCTTTTAAATGCACAAGAGATCAATTCCATTCTAAAGTCCCGGCCATCGTGTTCGAAATGTTTCCCGAACTAGTGCAAAGCAACACGTCGCAATACACACAATTCATTTTGAAGTATAACTCACATACTCTTTTCCGAGTTAATTACACATTTTGAGAGATCAACGCTTTTTTACGTAACTAAGTAAATAAATAAATAAATAAACAAACAAACAAACAACAAGAAAACAAACAAAATTACAGTGAAAATATTTGTTTCACACTAAAGTTATTTTCTTTCGTAAGAGAAACGAGTGCACTCTATTTCGGTCAAGTAAAAGATAAATAAACAAAAGTTATTTTTAAACTATTTTACGTAACAGTTGTATAATATGTATATATATTGCACTAGTAGTTGGTCTGCGATCGATTTTATCGCTGCTCATTCTAGAGACTCTCGAACATCTCGCGAATTGTCGTTTTTCTTTTCGCGAATTTATGAAGTTAATTGCATCCACGATGCCGTCGTATCGATCGTTGGCAAGAAGAAGATGCCATTTTGTTCGTAGGTCCGACGTTGGCGAACAGATTGTTGAGCGTCTCGCGCTACGACGTGACTTTTTCCTATACTGTGTTATGCATATCAATTGCAATCGCTACGAGTATGATTACAGCGAAAGTCTTATCTGAAGCTTATCAGACGCACAGTGAAATATTGAATATCGTTTTTTTAACGTCGAAGCATTCTTTTTTTTTTTTTACGACAGACTTGACGTCTGAACCGTCTTTTTACTGACAGAAAATGTTTGTGTATTAAAAAGATCTCGACAGTCTCGAGACCGAGGTTGTTTTATATAAAGCCGTATATATGTTCGAGAAGACAATCCGAAAACAAACACGGCTTTGCGAAGAAATTAAATTACATTGGTTGTGTGTATATGTTGATTAAATTACATATCGCGTTTATCGCGGCACGTCAGTTATTTCTCGGTAATGAGAGACAATTTATAGCAATCGGTTTCACCGATGTTTTTTTGAGATTAAAATTAATTCTTAAGTTTATTTTTTTGGTCCTTGAAGAAAAAAGAGAGATTTCATTTTTCCATTTCTCAAAGAATCAAAAAAAGAAAAAAAATCGACCGATTGATTGTTAGAGTTGAGTTAAATTTCCTTTACACATTGGTGAAATCGATCGCGAAACCCCCTTACTTCGTTAATTAGAAATCCGTGTGGCAATTCGTAAACTTCTTCCTCGCTTCTCAATGTCAAAGAGAAAACGTCGAGGTTGAAGTCGAGAAAATAATTCCGAAAATATAGGTCAAATATTCTCGAATGAAGAGAAGCGACTGAAATATTCAGATAAACCTCTTGGCGCGAGAAGAAGAGACGAGAGATCCAGAGACGCCGATATGTCAATTACCTTCTCGTCCTCGTTCCCGCGAAGCCGAGATTTTCACCCCTTTCCCTCCCTTCCTTCCTCCCTCGACGCCTTCGTTCGCGACGTTTAAGCCGACGAGTAAATCGAATTACTTTGCGCTTACCGAGAGAGATACCCCGCTGAAATTGGATGTTAGCAAAGATTCGACGTCTGATCGTCGTCTATGACGTACAAAAGAAGAACGGAGCCTTCTCTCGATAGCGACAGCAAGAGTCATTAACTCGGTTCTACGATTTCGAGTGAAAGTATCGACTAATTGGAGAAAACCTCTTCTCTTCGTCGTTTCTCGTTTGCTTCTCAGTCATTTTGTTGTATTTTGTATCTACATTCTTCTGAACTGGCACAAATTTCCGAAGTGGTATTTCTGTTTCGCGATACAAAATGTTAAAAATCAAAAGATCTCCACAAAGAGAGAGAGAGAGAGAGAGGAAGAGTAAAATTTTTACTCATTTAGAGTGAACTTGATATTTAACGAAAAGTGCAAAGTACATATAGCACAGTTCTTTCAAATTGTAAACGAATAATCCGAAAACTGATGACGAACCTTTTTCCCCGAGCTTTGCACAAGTGTGAATTTTTTACCTCCGCACACAAAGACAAAAGAAAACGTGAAAGCTTTCTGTCGCCATCGAATGCAACGATAGACTCGAAATTCTGTACGGAACTATCCAAACCAATCTCTATCTCTCTCTCTCTCTCTCTCTCTCTCTCTCTCTCTCTCTCTCTCTCTCTCTCTCTCTCTCTCTCTCTCCTCTTCTCTCACATCCGCACAGACCTGTAGCCTCTTTCGATATATGTTTTCCTCTTTTTTCTTTTTTAGGTTCTTTCGAGCGTGCAAACCTATCTATCTGTGTATCTGTTTCTTTTTTCTCTTTTTGTTTTTTCTATTTCACATTGCCGGTCAGCATGATGGCGTCGCTACAATTTTCCGTTTACGTTGTGCACGACCGACTGCAAATTGCAGATTGATTAGTTTTTGGCATGATGCGTTTTATTTTACGCATCAGATAGATGAAAATAGTCACAATCGATCGCAAGACTGTCGGAGCAAATTTAATTCTCTGGGCATCATGCCATTTGTGTTATTAATAATACAAATTACGTAAAGTTGTCCGATATAAAAGCAACAATTCCGTCTAATGTGAGAAAATTAGATAAATTCTATAAAAAAAAAAAAAAAGGGATAAAAATTGTTAATTACAAAGTTTCGATTACCAGCGTCTCTTCGTAAAAGAGAACCGATCGATGTTGTCGCGCATCGATATCTCGGCAAATTATGGCGGGGTGTCGACGTCGTTGCTGATCTCGTCGTTGTCTCCCGGGCACGCCGATTCCAGATGCTTGTTCAAATACGACTTGAGCGCGAACGACTTGTGACACTTGGGACATTCGTAGTTCTTGTCGGTGGAGTGGGTCTGCATGTGAGCTCGCAGATTCGAGCGATCGGCGAACGCTTTGCCGCAGTGAGCGCATCCGTAGGGCTTCTCGCCGGTGTGGCTACGCAAGTGACCCTGAAGTAGCCACGGCCGCGAGAACATTTTGCCGCAGACGCCGCAGCTGTGTGTCAGCTTATGCGTGAGCACGTGCATCGCCAGGGCGGGCATGCTGACGTACGCCTTGCCGCAGTGGATGCACTTCTTGGCCGATTGCGAGTCGATGCTGCGATGCGTCTGCTTGTGCCGCGACAGATTCGACGAGGTCGCGTATTGCTTGCCTGATGGAGAAAACGTTGCGTTGGGTTTTGACGATTGTTCGTGCAACACATTCGCTAAGTCGCGCGGAATTAATCGTGTGTGCCAAGAGATAATTAATATAAATTTATCTCGTTTTAAATTCAAGTATTAAATTATGTAAAAAAAAAAATAAAAATTTGTGTTTTTAAGTTTTCAAATTTACGCGTTTTAATTAACATGTAAAAAAATTACTACAATACAATATTACGCGAATATAGAAAATAATTGATCTTATAGATTTAATTTGAATATTGGTTTATTTATTTCAAATATTGTTTTACTTACCGCACTCGCAGCATGTATAACGGATACTCTTGGAACTCACGATCGTCTCGATCGACTGAGTCTCCTGATTCTTCGTCACGAGAGACGTCTTCTTATTTTTCGATCTTCCATCCGTAACGAGTAACGTGTCGTAAGTGTAAGTCACCGGTTTCACGCCTTCCGCTTGATGCATGACAGTCTGCACCTCCTTGTCCTTCATCGGTTGCGAGTTCGGATTGCTGTTTTCAATGTCGCTGCTGCATTCGGAGGTCGGTGGTGTTAGCGGAGGCTTCGTTGCGATTTGCTGCTGCTGTTGCTGCTGCCGCTGATGTTGCAACGGTTGTTGAGCTTGCGGTTGTTGTTGCAATTGCGGTTGCGCTTGCTGTTGCGAATGCTGTTCCGGTGACGGAAACTGCGATTGCTGAGGAATAATCGGCGTGCACGGTATAGTTGACGTGCTGTACGTCAGCAAGATCTCCTGCACCGGTGATAGCGGTATAAAGACGCTGCCTGTGGGTGGTACAATAGGCGTGCCAGGCTCGTAAATGATACTGGCGGATGCGGCTGCAGGCTGTTGTTGCTGATGATTCGAGTGACTGTAGACACTCGAGTTGGTCAGGTCAATCGTATTTACTTGGTAAATCGATCGCTCGGTCGGTTGATAGACCGTCATCTCTTGAACGTCGCTCGCCGGCGCCTCGATTACACTCTGAGGACCGATCGCGACAACGCTCGGCGGAGGCAACGGTGGCAGTGATCGGGAGAGCTCAAGGAGATCGTGGGCCGCCTCCGTCTCCGCCGCGGAGCGATCCTTAAACATGGGCATTTCTCCGGACGGCGAACGGTGCAGCGTCGCGATAGACGATGCCGTGGTCTCCTCGGTTGTTGTCCGCAAGCTCGACGGAGCTAAGGAGATCACCGTCGTCGTTGTCGCCTCCTGAACGGTAGAGGCGATCGATTCTGTGAGAGGTGGAGTTGTCAGAGACGTGGTGCTGCACGTGACTATGACGCTCGTCTCTATTCGAGTCGTCATCGAACAATCCGTTGCGGACGATGTAGTCGCGTTGACGGATGATAATGACGCTGTTGTTGTGATCGTCGTGCTCGCAACGCTCGGCGACTGTTCTTTGGATAGTTTCGCATCGAGCACAGCTGTCGCATCCCTCGATTGTGTTGCATTCGCACATTCTGGGAATCAGAATTTTTCGTTATTCATCACGCGTTCTTTATTCGTCACTCTTTCCACACACACACACACACACACACATGTCAAAGAAAATTAAAAAAATTATATATAGTTCCAACAAACGGCTCGTGAAAACAATCAGAAATAAAAACATAGAGTCCACAGGTCCAAGGTGGTGGCAATGGAACAGTAATACTTCTATAAAAGACACAGAGAGCTTCTTGACTCTATTTACACTTCTTTACTTAGGAAGCTTCAATAGTCGCGTGCTTTTAGTCATGTGTTGTTTTACCTGTTTTCCCTCTCTCTCACCTGCTTATTTTTGATTTTAATGCATTATTACTTGAACACCTCTCACATACGCGTTGTCTATTGTGTTCCGTCTCTTTGTGCGTTGGCGAAGTTGGTGACAGTTCAATTTGGTTTCTGATTTTGCAGTTGAGAGTATTTTAGTATTCTTTATTATTTTTTTGATATTGACTTTATCAAATTAATATTTGACTTTAATATTGACTTTTTTTTTGTCTAAATTACATTTTGAAGTATTAATGTTCCATTGCCACCTTGGACCTGTGGGATCTTGGTTTCTATTTCTGATTTAAAAAATTATTCTTGTAGAAAAGTTTATATTAACAAAGACTGTGTATTTCTTAACTTCGGTTGTTCGCATGTATTTTACTTCAAATCGGCAGTTTTGTTTCCTAAATAAGATATCAAAGCGGAATATCCGATTCTCGTTACTGGCGCGATAAGCAAAGAGTGTGTCGGACCTTGATAGCGACAGGAGGAAGTGCAAGCGATATAGATAGAGTAGAGGGAGAAATGTGGGTTGCATAGGATTGTGGAAGCGGGGGGAGGGTGGATATAGAAGATTATAACGGCAAATATGTTAGAAACGAGGTCAAAGAGGATGGGAGAGTAGAGAAGATCGTCCACAGTGTAAGCGGATATAAAATTTCACGATAACTCGGTTATGAAAGCGCACATTTCGTTTTAAGAGCGACCGACTTCCTTGCGCCACGCCGCACCGTAGGCCCGCGATACGGCGTTTTAATATTTTCTGTATCGTTTGTTTCTCTCCGCACACGCGAAACATGCACGTGTCTCTTGCGGGCAAAATAAATTTTTACTGTGAGCGTGAAGAGGGTCGCCTACCCGCTGCAGGATCGACACCAATAAATTATTATGCGAATACAGGTGTTCCGTCGCGTCCTGTCGTGTAAAATTATTTCCGCTTGTATCGTCCGTGTAATTTTTACGAACCTCGAGCACATCAATATTTTATCGTGGATTCCGCGAGAATATCCTTACATAAAAGACAGATACGCGATAAATTATTATATAAAGATATCACGCGGAAAAAAGCACACATATCTGTAAAGAGATTTATTTGCTTTGATGAAAGTATTTTTTAATACTCGATTTTTTCTTTTATTAAAAATTTATTTCTTGTTAAAATAATATAGCAATTCCCAACGCAAATATTAGTTTGCAAAAATTTTTTATTGATTTGTTAATCAACGTGTTAAAAAGTAATTTGACAATGTTAAAAACATATAAAGTAAAACTGTGTCCGTTATAAAAAAAAAATGCAAGAAAGAAACTCGTAATTAAAGTAAATAGAGTCAAGAAAATGAGTCTCAAACAGAGATTGTGAACTAGAGGGATGTACAAAATATTGCAAATTTAAGAATCCGAGCAGTTATGTGTCTCCTTGGTTTTAAAGAAAAAACAAACGAAAAATTCTCGGATTTTTTGCTGCGATTGTTATGTATGCCGCGTGTGAAAAATGTCGAGAAACTTCGAAAGAAGAGAGCGAAATATTTTTCGAGCAAATGAAGTTGTTCGATCGTGCATCTTCTTTGCCCGATCTCTTCAAGCAAATACTTTTGAATTATTCAACAAGTATCGCTAAAAGCCCGCCATTTCTCTCGGGTGTGTTTCCACAAACGATTCAAAGCCAATTCCAAATTACTCACACAAGTGTTCGAAATTCTCGCCTCTTCGTGCCGACAATGTTACGAAGGTGGTACATCGCCATTACGATGATTCCCAAGCACCTCGCCTTTGTAACTGCGTTTACTGTCTCGCCAAGTTTCGCGTGCTATTTTCACACGAGAGTCGGATGTGCCGTACAAGTAGTAACGCCACGGAGAATTCCGACAATTAAAGTTGTTTTGTAGCGACAAGGCAACGCAGTCGGAAATTACTGCGGTGCGCGACAGTGTGTGTGTGTGTGTGTGTGTGTGTAGTACATACACGCGCGCGTCATCATCACTTGATATAATTCGATACTTGATATATCGACATCATATTGTGTATCGAAGTAAATTTT
This sequence comes from Pseudomyrmex pallidus, assembly GCA_014825455.1. Taxonomy (NCBI): domain Eukaryota; kingdom Metazoa; phylum Arthropoda; class Insecta; order Hymenoptera; family Formicidae; genus Pseudomyrmex; species Pseudomyrmex pallidus. Next base: position 102,837 of record QVNV01015812.1, on the reverse strand, counting down.
ACACAAGCGTTTTGGTAAAGAGTATTAAAATAATCATAAGGTAATCAAAAGCGGCTATTGCACCCTTTAAAAAAAGTGTTTGAAGAAAAACACAAGTTTACAAACACAGTTTAAAATTATTTACCTCTAAATTTTGTATATTTTTTAACGGCACTTTGCAAAAAATTTATTTTCAGAAAAATTTAATAAAAGACTCGTCTCTCAACTACATTGGTTGTCGTGTATATTTTCCGACGCTGCTTGCTGATATAAATTTTAAGCTTCATTTTTTATCTAGCCGTAAGAGTCCGTATCAACCCCCGGCATGGAGACGAGTATACGTAATACGTGTCGATTTATATAAATATCTCTGCCAAAAAATAATTAACGTCGTAATAACGATCGCGTGATGAAATTCTCGGACAAATTATGCGGAACGAGACGTACCTTGTGCAACAGGGGTTGCGACGCACCCCTCGACGGATGAGACCGGCAGCTGTATGGTGGTTGGCGATGGCGTGCTCCTTCCGCGACCCCAGCTTTCGAATCCTCTGGCAACGCTAGTTATGTACTTGTTGCACAGAGCCTTCTTTACCATGTAGCATCGCGGCATCTTGGCTGATCGTCGTTCTTCTTATTATCAGGATTATAATATCGTTTTTTTTTTCAGAAATATCAAACACAATCGTCGAGTAAATATAATCCTCTCCAACGTCGAGATTATTACGTTTCTTCTTTCTGAATCCTTTCCAGTGACGAAGTCTTTAAAAGTGTGTGTTGCGAGCGTCGAAACCGATTAAGTATCGATTCGTTGGTCGCGTTTTATCACGCAAAAGTCGCGCTCTCTTCTTTCTCTTTAAGATTTATATTGAGACACAATAATCGTTCGATTTATATATATCTTTTTTTCGTGATTTAGTTCTCCGTGAAACGTTTAATTATTCGTTCCACTCGCTCGCTTCCTCCCAGGTATCCTAAGACGCGGCATGGCTTCGATATTTTTATAATAGGAATCTATCAGTAGTAGCAGACTTCTTTGGATCGGCGCTTTTTTTCTGTCTGCTTCTTTTCTATTAGTAAAATTAAGGACAACTCTCTCTCTCTCTCTCTCTCCCTCGGGACGAGATGAAATACGATCAGCTCGAGACTCTGTCTCTCCCGGAGATATCGCTATTTAATCCTAAACGTCGTTGCACGATTATTCAATAGGATTCCGTGTAAACGTGTATATATCTATATAATTGTTTTCTATAATTAATTTATATATACAGGAGTGTGAGTGGGGGGAGGGGAGGGAACGAGATTACACGGTGTCTCTCTATGTATATGTATATATATACGTGTATACATTCATATTAAAATATCTCTCAAGAGTAAAAGCGAGCCGGGGAAAAGCTTCGATCGTGTTGCCGATCATCAAGTTCGTATTTACGAAGGAATGGTCGGTGAAATCTCTCTACGGCGTGTCACAATTTTCGGGGGGAAACTCCTAATAAGCGCAATTAGACGCGAGATTGTGACGGGGATGTGTGACGGTAAGCGTGTGCGCGGCTTGCCTCTTGTTTTGTTCCTCGAGATTACCTTGTTTGTAGTATTGCTTTTCGTTGTATTCACGGGTGGAAGATTTGTATTCCCTACGACGCCAGTCTCATGTCTGCTGTTCGCGAGCGTACGTTTACGTGCGCGTTCTTCTTGCAACAACACGGGTGGTGGTGTTTGGCTCGCGCCTTCTTCGAGGCTTTTGTCGCTTTGGGGATTCGCGAGGGAATCCGATTTGTTCACTCGCCCGGTTGTTTAAGGTGATATCTCGTCTCGTTTTCCGATAATGTCACCTTGGGACGTGTATCTCTCGACGATGACGTCGTCATTGCGATCCGTCGTTGAATCTCTTTTTTTTTTTCTTCTAAATTTCAGCGACAGAAACCTCAGTCGAGTTTTGAGATCGCGATTAAATCGAGATTCTCAGCCACTTCGTTGATGAAGTCGGACTTTTTTTTTATATTTTATTTCGCCCCAAATACGGGATCTCGAAACGGGGGATGTGCTGGGTTACTCCTTTTCAGAGTTCCATAAACGTAAAAACTTGGAGCTTCGTGAATAGTTGAGTTTCTATATAAGGAGTTGGTCCTCTGAATTACTCGGCGCGCGCCATTAGTTTCCTTTGAATTCGCAGGAAACGGATATTCTACCCTGAGGGATGAAAGAGGAGGTTTTTTTTTTTCTGATGCGTACGTCTCTTTCGATGCGTCTTCTATTAATGCACGGGGAGTGAAAAAATGCAGATGTAGGAATGAGATCTCTTCCTTGGAACGAGATCCAATAATTTTTGTGATTAAAGAAAGTGGATCTTCTTTCTTTCGTTCAAAAAGTTATACATGGAGTAAAAATTTTGTATGCAATTAATCGTTATATCGAAAATTTCTTCCTTCTTTCTCACACTCTTCGCTCGAATATATTCAAATCTGTATTGAAATGTTTCCCCTCTCCGCTGTTTCAGTCCTCTCTCGCCATATTCCTCGCCTTCTTCGTTCGCGTTTCCGGGGTCGGGGCTCGATCGTCCGGGCGCGCCGTTCTGATATGCGATCCTTCGCGACAGCCACTTTCTTCCTCTTCGAAAACAAGTTCTCCTTCGACTCCGGAGGTGGGCGGGTGTGCCTTTGCAGGGACGAGCAACAAGTTGGACAACAGGTCCGCGATGTTGTGTATCCGTGTGCGCCGGTGTGTGCGAGCGCTGCCGCCGCCGCCTTACGTGTGTGGTCGATAGCTCCCTCTAGCCCTCTCCGCGACCCCGGAAATCCCGCGCGCACCCCTTCGCACCCCCGTCTCGCTCTCACTCCCTTCTCGGTGCACACACGCAGTCGAAAGCGACTTGGCTGGTGAGAGCGCCCGGAGCTACACTTCCCCCTTACGACTTCATGGCACTCTCGCGTCTCACCAACTTTTTCGCAAATTCTTGTGACGAACCCGACAAAATTCTGAGTCGGGTCTTTCGACGTGTCGGCTATGCTCCAACAGGCACACAGACAGGTTAGTCTCGCTCGACGGACGGATATACACGAAGCGTAACCACGACAACGAACACCGCGGCGGCTACAACGACGACGACGACGACAACAACGACGACGACGACGACGACGACGACGACGACAACGGCGGCGGCAGCGACGTGGTGGTAGTACTGGTGGCGGTGGTGGTGGTGGTAGTGGTTACGGTGACGTGGAACGAGAGCGAGCGATGAGTCGACAAGGACGAAGACGACGACGATTACGACGACAAGAACGATGACAACGAAGACAATAACGACGACGACGGAACCTCCGGACACCGGCGGCGGCGGACGCGAGCACCGACGAGCTCCGTGAAGATCGAAGACGAAGATGTACCACCTGTAGGCGCAGAAGCAACAATTGTCCGCCGTGTATCGCGGTGGAGGGTAGCCCGACTACATGACTCGTACCGGGTGTGGCTGGGGTGCAACTGGCAATGCAGCGTCGTCGACGAGCGTCGTCCCGTGTCCCGGGCGCCTGCGTCCTCGAGAACGCGCTCGTGTGCAGCGCTCTTTCCCTCTCCCTCTTTTTCCCTCCCTCGTTCTCGCCCTCTCGTTCCTTCTGCATTTCCTCGCGTAACCCACCTCCCCCTCTCGTTCCTCCTTCGGCTGCAGCGCGGCGTCGTCCCGCGCTTCTCGTTCTCGCTCCCCCTGTGTTCTTACGCGCGCCACCCTCTCCTCTTTCTCTTGATCGAGAGGATGGCGGAGATTACCGAGGAGGAAAGGCCGGCAGAGACCAGGGGGAACGGTGGATCGGCGGGGAAAGCCCTCACAACGCCGATCTGGCTTTCGCCCATCGATTTTGTACGAGTTCGGGGCCAGACCAACACCTGTTACCGCGGTGGGTGGATGAGAAGGAAGGGCGGAAGAGCGAGGGATGAAGCGAAACGTAGCGAAGGGGTGAGAGTTTCCCCGCGGCAGAGAGAGAGAGAGAGAGAGAGAGAGAGAGAGAGAGAGAGAGAGAGAGAGAGAGAGAGTACACCGGCCGCTAGATACCGACGAGGAAACGCCGACGCCAATCGATAGCGTCGACCTCGGCATCCTGCCGCGTTCGCCGGCGGGGTTTGTGATAGCGCGCCGTCCAACGCGCGCGCTTCCCTCTTGCTCTTCCACCCTTCCTTTCCTCTCTTCATCGTTGCGCCTCGTTCCCGTTGCGTTTCTCCCCACGTCCTGTTTCTATTCGTTCCTCTTCTCACCCTCGCGTTATCCTAGAGTTCTGTCTACCTCCGTTTGCCGGTGGTCCTCCCCCCCGTTCCTGCTTTGGTTGCTCGGCCCTCTCGGATCTCTCCTCGATTTCGCTCCTACTCGCGTGTTGCTTATTGGATTTATTTATTGCGTATGGCCGTGTCCATTCTCTTTCCACGAGAGTCCTGAAATTAGCGCTACAAGTTGTAGCTCGAGATGTAGTACCGATGGAATTAACTCGGATTATTTTCTTAGAAGTTATCCAAGGCACTACATCACTTCAACTTTCTCGAGGGAACTCACGCGGCAACGTAGAAACGTAAAAATTACATTGGCTACACGTGTGCTCGAATACACACTAGTTTTTTTTCTCTTTTTTTTTTTTACCTTTTTCTCTTTTAAGAATTGTGATATAACTTACATTTTATATCGGTTACGCAGCTCAGTAAATATTTCATCGCATTTACAGCTGAGGATAATGGCTGACGATAAACCGCTATGACTACTGCCAAGTGGTAACCAAGAAGTTTCTTCGCAGATACCTGTAATATCCCGTTTTGAATTAACACATCATTGCACGCCAAATGTGTTTCGGATACGTTTAACGAGAAAATAGCTTTTCTTTACGTATTTTTCATAAAGTTTGTGAAACACTTTGTTATTTCAGTAAAGTGATGGAAGAACACGCGTGTTGTTACGAGCTGACGATACGAACAAATTTCGCGTTCTGAGAAATTTACGGAACAAAGCTAATTGTTCGGAATGCGGGATTGTGTGCGAGAGAGATCGTGATAACAATTAATGGATCATAGATATATCAATCCCGACGAGAGTCTAGTTTTGATCTACACAGTGGATCTCCGATGCGTAATACGCGATGACAACCAAATCGAGAATAAAATAAATTTCTCTACGTTAATTAATATTTCGCGTGCTACAAAGTTTTATCTGTTTATTTCGTCTATATATTTTTATATTTTCCATCAAGATTTTTGTCGTAGAAGCACAATAATCTCGCAGGTATAAAGTTGTTGTCAGATATATATTCTCCTGCCAACAGCGCCGTATATCCGCGGGAGTGTAGTTACAGTGATTCACCCCGTCGTATCACCCCCCTCTCCTTTATTTATGCCACCTCATTTGTGGAGATTTGATAGCGTCATCAAGACGCTAACTAAGGTTTGTTACGACCATTGTTTGGTCAACAAATTTCGCTCATCAACGTTAATTAGCAATCAAAGAACAGAAAAAAAAGAAAGAGACAGAGAGAAAAGACAGAAGAGGAAGCGGAGACTGAACCTTCCGCACTAGAAGGAGGGGGTTATCCACCCACGCCGCCATCATATAACGACACGTCGCGAGTCAGAGGTTGCCGAGCAACGAGTGATGGTCGGCGAAGCGATGTGCTCGAGTCGAGTGGAGAGCGAACGAAACGAATAATAATGAAACGGCTAGCCAATCCCGAATTTAGTCGCAGGCCCGTGAAGTTTAGGCGTCGCCCCTTGTGAAAAAAAAAAAAAAAAAAAAAAAATACATAGCTGAGAAAATTAATGTTGACATTTTTGCGAGAATTTTATACACAAGAGAAACGTAATCAAACGAATACATCGTTCGTTAATTAAAAATTACAATAACACGTATGTGTGTTGTATGTATGTATGTTTATAATAAGTTATTTATTACAGATGTAAACAGCGCCGTGATTTTTTTTTTGTACAAGTATTATTTTATCACGAAATAAGCGATTGACAAAAATATCGGAGCAAATTTACACAGAATAGACGAAGGGTGCTGTTTGAGTTAAAGTCGGTCCTGCGCAAACACACACGCGGAAAAAGCCTGAAACGCACTTGTGAGATCGCGAGGAACAATAATGTACGACACATTCCAATTTTGCTCGAGTGGTCGCCATTTTGTTAGGGGGGGAGAGTTCCATTAAGCAAGAAACGATTTCGGTTCCGTCGTTTCTGTATAGCGAAATGACGCGTACGTAAATATATATTACATGGCGCCCGCACACGAGCGCGGCGATCGTACGTGGTGTTTCATTCCCGTTTGTGTGGGTGTTATCTCTGGAAACATCGAGATACGCAAAGGATAAAAGTCGAATACGTCATGGCACGTGGGTGGTATGGATTTCATCCCCCACGAAGAAGCCATGTTGCTTCTCTTCTCATGATTTCCTTGTTTCAGTCGTTTTGTCAAGCGTTGAGTTAAAAAAGAAAAGTAAACATGATTGATTAATCACGCATTACTTCTACTTGATACAAACTTTTGTTCAGTAGTTTCAAGAAAAGTGTGTGTGTGTGTGTGTGTGTGTGTGTGTATGTGTGCCTGTGCAGATGTGTACGTGTGTCGTAAATTAAAAATGATTCTTTATATAAACTTTTGTAGCGCAGTAATGAGGTCATTTATCACAGCGTGTAATTTATTTATTAACTTTGTTCATTATTTTGACGCGCGGCACAACGAGTTTTAATTACCAAATACGCTACGGAGCGTAAATTAATTTTTATATTTAATGTTTCTTAAATTGTATTAATCGTTATTTATTTTATTTGCAAACTAAACGAACAACGCATATAAATAATTTATAAGAACGGCGATTAACAAATGAGCGATACAGGTAGATGACGTTAATAATACACGTTGCGAACGGGAAACTCAACTCAAAAATTCATTTCTTTTCCTTTCACATCTCATTTCGTTTTTTTTTTTTTTTTTACTTATTGCATTTTCATCTCTCCCTAATTAGTGCCATATCATGGGGACATGATTTATCATAGAATCGTGAATTACATTAGATAATAATGCCTCATCGCGCAAAACTTTGGACTGCTTTACATCGTACTGCTTTGTAAGAGCGACAATAGCGCGGGAAAAAACGTGAATTAGGCGGCGAAAACTTCTTGGCGAAAATTTTCGAAATGCAATTATTCATCCGCTATTAACGTCAGACAAAGAGAAGATAGCAAAATGTATGTACGTCCGCGCATCTTTCCGCTCTATAAAATTCGACCATGATTATGCAGTTCGCAAATTACATTATACAAGTCTTTAATAGTATTAAGAACTTAATTCACTCGACTTAACTGAGAGAAACTTAACTGTTCTTCACGCATTAATATTGAGATATTAAAAAAAAAAACCAAAATTTAAATATTTTTGATCTTCAAAAAATTAAAAAAAAAAAATTAAAAAGAAAAAATTATAAAGCAAGACAACGGAGCCGAAATAGGTATTTTATTTTCTTTAGTCAATTATACGGGGCAGCGTGAGAGTCAAGTTTGCAGGTTTTCGAAATCAATACTTGAAAATCCATTTGAGATAACGGACCTTTAAACGTCCTTGATATCTTACGTCAGCAATCTTGGATTGTGACGTCAGAAGCGTAGAAGTTCACGCAACCGAGGATATATTCTTCCAACTTACATTTATTACATATAAAAATATCCGTATACCTCGATATTTTCTTGTACATATATATACAGCTTCTATTAGCTTTGCATTTGCGTGGTATTTTAGGAAAATAACGTAAATCCAACTCTTTTGGGATCAAAATAAATTTTCAAGCAATGAATAAATTCTCAACGCGAATAAAACTCGAGAGAGAGAGAGAGAGAGAGAGAGAGAGAGAGAGAGAGAGATAGAGATTCTTCTCTCGTCAGTCCATGTGATTCGTCCACAATCTTGTTTATATATTATATATTTACCACGTAAGGTTGTAAAAGAGAGATCTCATTTACATATAATCGTTTATCTTGCTCTTCTTATCTCGCGCAACCGCAATATTTCGTTTCTGATTCCGACGTATAAGCGCAGTCATATATTAGGAAAAAAATTGTATCGTGTTTTGTTTTTATAGTTGCATTTACATACATATCTCAATGTAATAAATTTTTTTTCTTTTTTTTTTTTACATCTCCCTTGACTGTAATACCACCAAATTCGCTCGATCGCTTATCTCTCCGCCGTCGTGTGACATTTTTCCTTCGTTACTGTTATATCTTACACGGTCCGGCCCTTTTCTTCTTACGCATAAATTTATATCATCCGCACACAAAGACCTGACCTCCTTCGACGATACAAAGTACATGGGGAGTTGTATTATCGTCGGAGCTCGAGGACGAGGGATGATTCACCCTACAACTGCGGAAGGGTGCTCGAAAGAGGGATGGTCAGAGCAACGCGGCGCGTTTGCCAGAAATGCAGAATTCTCATACACACACGCACGCGCGCGCGCGCGCACTCGATTCTTGGTTGTATTAAGTTCAAATCCAATTTGCGCAAAACTTCGAATACGCATAACATTTGTCAATGAAACATTAATTAGTATTCCGAAGCGGTATCGCGCTCATGTAACGTTCGCGCATGAATTACAACAATAGCGTTTCCTGATGCAGCCGTAGCATTAAATCGGATTTTGTTACAGGCGCGCGAGTGTGTGTGCAAAATTTGCGTCATTCTCGACGTTCGAATTACGAGCGCGCGCTTATAGAGACACATACACACAGACGCGCGCGAGGTTGACTTTAAAAACATCACAGCGAAATCACACGCGCGTAACACGCGGCGGGATCTCAATTCCTGTTTCCCGTTCATTCCAGCTACGTAAATCGTAAATCCGTCGCGTATATATCGCGATAAAGTGCTGCAGATACGTCAGCGTCCCGTGCTTGTATTGTTTTAGAACCCCTCCATATAACAGTTGGCATGCGCTTATATACAGAAGGGTAAGACACACGCATATACACACACACACACGCACACACAAAAAGAAAGAAAGAGAGAGACTGGAATGCGAATACATAGAGAATGGAATTACTTTTTCAATCCTGCTGTTACAACTTCTCTCAGTGCAGATATCTCGAATTATCATTATTGGGAAAAAATTAACAACAACGAGAATAAGTCCCGTCCTAACATTTGCAACAGTTTTAAGAAACGGTTTATTCCGCAGACAACAGACTCTCTTGAGGCGGGATGTCGCACAAGTATGAGATACGTTTTTAGTATCATTTGTTTTTATTTTTTTACTAAAGAGATGCTTACACACACACATCCACTCGCGTTACTTTCCACACATATGTCGTTGGAAAAATCTATCTTTTCGATATCTCGTTAATTTGATAAAAATTAATTGAAATTTATTTTATATTCGTACTCTTCGATGTTTATACAGCGTACGAACGTACGAATTTAAATTGAAAATCTATCATTTTAGCATTAATAATATTTTTGTGAAGTAGGTATTTAATCCGTAATGCTTCAAATATATCCTTCCTCTCTCTCTCTCTCTTTCTCTTTCTCTCTCTCTCTTTTTTTAACTGTTGTTCCCACTTGCTGTTTTAATGAAAAGAGGTTTTGCCTCGCACAGGCGTTCGCCTCTATCCCGAATTCCCCCTTGTCATCCTTGATTTTCACGATGAGAAGCCACACACACACACACACACACACGCTCACACACATTACCGTATGCCGATCGATAATTCCAGACATTATCGCGGTATTGACCCTAGCAATGGACGTTGTTACTCGCTGTTCGTGAATACGAAATAACGCTTCGAGAAGCGTTTGCTCTTGGAATAACAACGGCAAGTTAATACTTCAAACAGCCGCACCTTTTACAATGCGGAAGGACCCGCGTTCCACTTTTACGGATAAGTAGATTACGAAATGACGCAATGCAGTGGCAAACTCAGTAAGATAAATAATGCATAATGAAGCGCAAAAAAAAAAAAAAATATATAACAAGAAGAAACGAAAGGTTTGTTCTCTCAAGATTTTCCAAAAGGAAGACGTCATATTTAATGTAATACTCGAGAGAGGAAATGTTGTCTTCCGAGCGAAAGCTCCGTCCCTCAAGGAGATTGCTTGGTTTTTTTTGTACGGGAAACTGTTGTCATTTCAATACTTTTTGCAAACAAAAACAGATTACTCGAGTCAAGATTGACAAGTGATTTAGAAGTAATAATATATATCTTTTTTTTTTTAACAAGATAATGCGTAAATAAACACACGCACAGGTTTAAGTTGTGTGTATTGTTGTTAATGGTCCGCCGAGCGAAAGAAAGGCGCAATAAAAAGTCAATTGACAAACTACATGAGCGGTAGCACAAAGAATCGGAGGTTTTTTTTTTTTTTTTTAATTCTTTCCTCGATACACGTATATATATCGGGACGTCAAAGTGTTTCGCGATTGAAATCACACGGGCCGTGCAAGGGAGTTCACAACGTGCATAAAGGCGGCGCACGTTAATCGATCTTTCGCATAGTTATCTGAAGTTTCGGCTCGCCCAGCAGCCGAAACCTTGAACGCCAGTCTATATCCGAGTTTAAGAGATAAGGCAAATGATTCGATTAAAATAATCGTTCGCCTCGATAATCGTTTGAGAATTTCAAAAACTCTCGAAACAAATCTCTCTTTTTTTCTCTGTGGAAAGAAAACGCAATGACGATTGTGTAACTGTGCGAAAGTTTGCGAAGCACTCTAACAGAATAAAATGCGCAACTCGCGCAAGCCCCCAAAACTCGCAGTTCCTATTCTTGCATCAAGTGCAATCCAACGCGGTTGTGAAGCCGGCAAATCCAGACAACAAAATCAACTACCTGTGGATGCGAGTTAAACGACTCGCACGACGTCAACGTGACAACAATCGGGGCTGCACAGTCGGGGTTTCAATTCATTTCTGATTCGATTTTGCGCAGAGCTGTCGATACAAATCGGAAGAAATTCAAGAAAATGTACCTGTATGACAAAACTGACATTTACAGAGAGAGAGAGAGAGAGAAATACAGCGATGTATAAAAGAAAAAAATTTGACAACATTTATCGCAATAACTGTGCAAAAACCGTATGTGATATAATTTTTGAAAAAATAACCGATAATCACCGTTCGTTCAATATTTTTTTTTCTCTCACAACGAAGAACGCATCGGCTCGTTCAGAGAAATTTCGGCGAGAACATCGCGCCACACCATCAGCTTGGTAGAAGCTATAAAAATATTTGCGTAGCCCCCGATTGGGACGCGCGCGCACACGAGACGGGACGGGCAAGCGAAATATCAAAGTTTATATCTCGTTACCGGGCGCTCTCTTTATAACGCCCAGAGCGATTCGGTCTTCCACATCGACGACCTTTCAGATATCTCAAAAGGGATTACGGGACACGAGCGAATGGCGTGTCGCTGGCGCGATTCGTATCGCTCTACGTGGGTGGGCTGATTTCATTCCCGACGTTGCACAATCTCACCCCGATTCGCGTACCCCCGTGGAGACCAGACCCGTGTAGCCGAATCGGGATCTAAATCGGAGCCGACCGTGCCTCGTAAATTATTCGTCTCACGCATACATCTTGCTCGATGTTAACTTACTAGGCGGCCCCCGAGTCAGGGAGTCTTGCCTCGAGATTCTCTCGGCGTGAATGTATTTTCCCTGATCCGCACATACGTATATAACGTCGTATGTAACGCGCGGAGCATTGATTTGGCGTGTCCCTAATTGTAAGATTGACACGATACCTCACCATTCCATCTTCGTCGCGTCATCCGCCGCTATCTCTTTAACCTGAAGCGCGATTCAAAGTCAATAGCGTAGTTGGACGGTCTAAAACTGTCATTCCTTTGAAGCGGGCGTCTCTTCATTATTATTATCCGAGAAAGTTAGCACCAATTGCGGAGGCGTATTGTATACCTGTGTACATAGTACATACATATATCCGCATTATGAGGGTACTGTAGCGCGAATAATACAGAGAGAGAGAGAGAGAACGTGAGCGATCGTCATTAACGCGTTCCATTGTACCATGAAGAAGGTTTTAGGGTAAACACCCTACGTGACCGAGCGAGCTTGCGTCCGTGCAAAATAATTCAGGCGCCTCCGATGTGACCCCGATAGTTTACGATAAGCTGAACTAATTAATAACGATTTCGCGTAACGGGGTATCGCGAGGTGAGAAGCGCGGGCTATATAAACGATAAAGGCTTATCTGCTCTTGGTGGGCGCGCAACGTTTGGTAATAGATTATCGCTGATGACTCCACGTTTGAAGCTTCTCTCGAAGCAAAATTTTAGGTGGAATAATATCGAAGGAGAGAAGAGGACGTAGAGAGAAAGAGAGAGAGAATGACTGTCGCATGGGATTACGCGAAGGATAATGGGATCGCGCGATAACTTCACGACGTGGAAATAATTCTTTGTCTTAATGGAGAAGTTCACATCGTGACGCTTAATTTTCTGTGCTATGTACTCGAGATAAAGTCTTACACAGGATTTCTCTACAGGTTAAATTCAAATTGCACGTTAAGTCCGAGTCTGAATGAAACTCAATGAGGAAGCGTGGTCTTTTCCATTCTCATTAATTTGAAGTTATTCGATAGCGCGGGTATTCACCGAAATCATATACCCTCCTCTTATTCGCGAATTCAGCAACGGATAAACGAAATCGAAATAGGTCAGAAGGCTTCGCTACATATGCGGCACACGAACGAGGATTCTAGGTCACTCAATGTAACGCGTCCTTCTATATTTCTTCACGAGAACGTTCCAATTAGCAAATATTATTCGTGAGAGAAATTTCCATTTCTCTTTATCGAGCTCAAATATCTCCGAGATATTTCATCGTTTAACCGAGTCGATAGACCAGTATCGAAAATGGGAATGTGGAGGAGAGGACTAAATTCAATGGGGGAGGGAGAATCGCGTTTCGCGCGAATCGTACAGGGCGGTATTTTTATTCTTCGAAATTTGCAAGAAAATAACGCGCCGCATTTTTCAATCTCTCGCGTTTTCAACGTCTTTCTTTTTCTTTTCTCGTTTCAAACAAGCTTTTTCCCGCGCGCTCTCCGCGATATCATCTCTCGCTCGAATTTTCTCATATTTATACGTGAGAGGGGTTGCTTCTGACGCGCTGCGTCGCAAAAGCAACAAGCGCACTGTATGAAAATAAATGGGCACGACGTTACAGGCGTGCAGGTTCGATATTACATTCGTCACACGACAAATGTATGTAATGCTGCGCACGTTATTAACAAACAGAATATACTGAATGTAAATTTTCACAGGATAGTCTCAAAACAAAAATCTCAATGCAAAAATTTATTTTTATCTGATAATTCCGTCAACGCGGTCAACAACAATATCATATCGACGCGTGTAATAACGGCATTACATAGCATAGTGGAGCTTTCCCGAATCGTTCGCACAACGAACGGACCCACCCGCGCGCGCGAGCTATCGCGTATTGAAATTCCAGCCGCGCACCCCACCCCGAAAAAGGAATTCCCTCGTCGCGGCACCGGGCATCCGCGGCGCGTGCATCGGGCGCAGAATTCAGAAAGCGAGGGACGCGAAAGAGGTGCCCCATCTCTCCGCCGTTGGCGTGGGTCAGTAGAAACGAGAGATACCGCGGGAGACGAGGAAGCGGGGTGCGAGGGTAAGGCCAGTGGGATATTCGATACCGGAGGCATGGATCGCGCGTGGGGTGGCGCTGGTGCCAGCCTAACGTGGCACGTGGGGTGCTACCAGGTGTTGCCGAGACATCGGGTCGATGCCGAGCGCTGGCGCATGTGCGTCCTTTCCTCCCCTCATCCGCGCCACCCGCCCCTTTTACTCTCTTTTACCCATTTCTCCTCTCCTCTCCTTTTCCGCACTCTGCATCCTGTGCTCTCCCTATTGCTCTTCCCTCTTTCTCTACACACACACACACACACACGCGTACATACACATCGCCCTCGTCGTTTCTCCTCGTTTTTGCACGAGGGGAGATATACCTCTGCGTAGTATTGCTCCGACGTGCGCCACCCTTGCGTTACTACTACCATCATCACCGTCGCCACACCACTACCGTTAGCGACAACAAGTAGACGACGTATATCGCTATGGCATCGTCACTATGCAGCCAATCTTCTGTAGGAATTACCGTCAACTCTCTCTTCCCTTTTCTCCCTCAATCTCTCTGTGTCTTTCTGTCTCAAGAGACGAAGAAAGAGGGCAAGGAAAGAGAGTTTACACACTCGTAATAACAGGAACGAGGCTCGGGAAACGTGGTACCCTAAACAGCTGTTCGATTTTTGCAACAGTTTCCGTAATGTGTTTTTGTGCGTACGTATACCTGAGTTACTCCGGAAGCAACCGAAGAATACGATAAACAACGCAGCAGAGTTTGCGAGCAAGAGATTTACAGATAGCTTACGCGCGTTGCATGAGCGTGTGAGAGGTCGATGACCGGGGATCGAGAGACTTTGCCGGTCGACCGGAAATCTCGTCCCGACTAAAACCCTCCCCCGTGAAAAGTTCGGCGCACACGTGTCGATATCGCATTTCAATTTGTTTTGAGATATGATCTTGCGTACAATTATATTAAAAAAAAAAAAAGTAACAGAACTAATTGTGAAAAAAATAATAGAAAAGAAAAAGAGTGTTTTTAAAACTTGTAAAAAAGTATTGTATATTTTAATACGTAATCAAGTTTTTAGAAACAAAAAAAAACTAAATTTATATCTGTACTACTAATAAAAAAACAAAAAAAAAACAACTACTAATTAAAAAAAAAAACGAGTTTTTCTCCTTGCGCGTTTTTTATAACGGTTCGTAATAATTCATACAAAAAATTTAATTATAAAATCGCATAATTAGTTAAAACACACAGAACACCCGTCATTCATAATGCAACGGATAAATAAATACGAGCGCAGTGAGCACAGTTGGTATATATTGTAACTATGGCTTCCCTATTTTACATTTTTCCAATCTCCTTTTTAAATCAGGCCGCACGAACCGGTCTACGTATAGCGCGAGCTCAAAATACCTAGTGCAACATAAATTCACTTTTACGCAAAGTATAATGTCACGTGTACACGTACTAAGAATACGAAATCATCGTTTATATGAATAAAGCGTAATATCGCAGTGCAATAGAGAACTTATGTCGCGCCATTGCGTATGATATAATATTGTCATTTTCAAATCTTTTCAAGAAGAGTCGCGGAAAATGTTTTTTTTTTTGTTTTTCAATACTCAATCAATTTCACGTCAAGTTCTAGCTTAGATAAATTATTTCATCTCTATGAATATTTGTTTTCTGTTGACAATTTATCTGGTCTTTGTTAAAAATGCGACGATTAAGGGCTGCGGTACTGTGCAAACAATTCGCATTCTACGCCACTGACATTGCTAACACACGCTCGTCTCTATGGCACGCGCGCGTATCACGTACGCACAACCACAACGAGCGATCTGCAGGAATCGAGAACCGACATCAGCACTCTCGAGGGGTAGCTGTGCAACCCCACGCGCAGACCATCACCATCAGCAGCAGCAGCAGCAGCAGCAGCAGCAGCAGCAACGGCAGCAGCGCCATCCCTCGATTCCGCCCGTGATAGGGGAGCCGCAACGGAGGGATGCCGGGGGTGCTGCTGACTAGTCGAGCCCGCAGCGAGCGACAAGAACAAGCTCGTGAGCGCGATAGAGGTGGCGATAGTCGCGGAGAAGGGGTAGAGTCCGAGGGGACAGTAAGACGGAGCGGCAGCGCCACCGACTAAACAGTCGCACCCCGTCGTCGCCGTCGTATTCGAGGCCACCCCCTGTCACTGGCGAGAGCCGCGACAGGGAGCGACCGAAAGAGTAACGGACGGACGGACGGACGGACGGACGGACGGTCTTCAGTCAGTCAGTCAGTCAGTCAGTCAGTCAGTCGGTCCACTCGGCAAGTTTCGGGACGCAAGGAAGAATCACCTCCCCCTATACATACACAGTCATACAAGCACGTATACATACGTACACACGCGTAATACACATACATATATATAAAAACACACACACATATATATTTATTCATATACACAAACCGCGGAAGAAAAAGTCCAAGTAGGAATCTTTCGACATCAACCACCCTCTAAGGAACGAACGAAGAAGAAGTACTGGCGAAGCCTGCAAGATTGCAAGCTACTGGTGGCTGGCATGGTGGCGGTGGTGCATCCGTTTAAGGAGCCGCCCTCGCCGAGCCGATGACGAGGCTGCAGGTCCCACACCAGCGTGTACCACGTAGGACGAAGGCGAAGCCGGCCAGCGAGCGGCCACACAGTCGAGGAGGCGGTTTCAACGTCCACAGGTTCGACAGGTCGCACTCACAGACGGCCGGGCCGGGCGACGGTCGGGCGCGACGTAGACGTCGACGTCGTGTAGACGACGACGACGACGACGACGTCGTCCGTGAAAAAGGCATAGCAAGTAGTAACGACGGCGACGGACGCGCCGTAGTCGCGGTTGAGAGTGACGACGTCGGTGGTGAGATTGGTGTCGCGTTTGTTGGTGTTGAGCGTGTCAGTGTTGGTGTGCCGCGTGGGTGTATCTCTTCAGGGAGGCCAAAGTCGTCGTCCTTGGTGATCGGACGACGACTGTCATCACTGTTAGTAGCAGCTTCTGGTGTCACCGGTTGCAGCACAAAAATAAAGTCGCGTCTTCAGTATGCCACGCTGTCTGATGGCGAAAAAGTGGAAATGGAATCAGTGGCAGGCTCGCGTGGACGATCAACAGAACGAGCAGAAGGACGCGACGCCACCCGGGGCCGCCCTTCAGGAGCAACAGCAGGCGCAACATCATGCGCTGCATCAGACCGCGGATGCCATGGAGAAACGGCCGCACAGGCATGAGCCGGAAGACGAGGAGATTGATGTAGTCGGAGACGTCGATAATCATCAGGTTGACCATCAACAGACCTGTTGGGGTCCTCACAGTCCAACGGCAGGGGCCACGGCTCCCAGCCCGCCACCCCTTAATGCTTCCGGCGCTCTTTACTATCATGGTGAGTGCGAACCATCGGAACGAATATTTCGCTTCTTCGCGATAGCATGACGAGTCATTTCCTTTTACACGATGTAGTGTTCGTGGGTGTAGGTTAGACGCGCCACGCCCAAGACCTAAGGGTTTCCTTCGGGAATGTTTGCAGTGTGTTTGGGATCTGCGAGTGAAGGGTTTGGCTTGGATTTTTCTGTTTTCTAGTTTTTTTATTTATTTATTTCCTTTCAACGAGGTTTTGCAGTCTGCTTTAAGTAGACACGACCATAAGTCTGACCATGCGTCGAGCACACAGACGGGTGACACACCCGCCTATTAGACGCCCGCGTGCGCTATAGACAGATTGCGGTAGCTGCTTAAACGCGCCATGATTACAGCATGATATCGTCCGTTGGGAATGCGGAAAGATAGTCCGTTAAAGGCCGTAGCACCGCGAGCGATTACGCGACATGCGTTTCTGCGACCTGTAGGAAACCGTATCCGCGAAGTCGGCCATGTGTCCTGTACGTGTGTACATGGCGACACACCCGTTTGTAGATCATCGATCACGGTCGAACATTCGACATCCTTAACATTGAGTTATGATTCTGATATATCGCTGGGCTATTGTAGCAAGAGCTATTTCGTCTATCGCATTTATTGAGCTCTCCATCAGACCGAGAGGGAGAAAACTGACTGCGTTGACGACGACGACGACGACGACAACGGCGGCGGCGGCGGCGGCGGTGGTGGTGGTTGTTGTGTAACCACTGTTATCCAGAACAGTCGAATTGCTTTCGCGACGTAGATGCTGATGAATGCGCATTCATCAAATGCTGAATTACATCATTAACTGTTTGTCGAATAATAATCAATTTCGTCAAATTTGATTCAGGTTTTTTATTTGTATTTTAATTTTACTTTACATAAAAAACTTTACGTAAATTTCACGCGCAAATTACGCAATCTCGTGTTAAATGAGGTTAAACGAGGATTTTTAATTATACTTTCTTTCTCGCAAAAGAAAAGGGAAGAAGAGTATTCTACTTTTTTTTTTTTTTATAAGTCTTCTTCTCTTTACAACACTACAAAAGATGCACAAAAAGATGTTAAAATAAAACTGATCTTAAATTTAAAGTTAAAAAATGTTATAAATGTTTATATATTAACTCGCGTAAACAAATAAAGACACATAAGTAAACTGCAAATAAATTTACTCAATAAAAACCTCGAGTTCATAATTCTGCATGCATGAATCAATCGCTAATTGCTTTTTTTTGGACATGACATTAGATATTCTTGAAAATCAAGAGAACGGGGTAACAACCTCTTTTTATCTCAATCCTGAGTTATGCTATATTTATAGACAGTAGAGTGCGCACGTGTTCTTATAATGGTGCTAATGACGTTATGTAACAAATGTTTCCTTCGTCGCTAAAATGTACACCATATTAAAATACCGCATCAATCGATTAAAATTAAGATTTGCCCCGTCAAGGTTTGCAAAATTAAATCTGAGATTATTTGATAAAAATATGTAACATTTCTCCTAAATCTGTCTTTCTTCATTTCTCTCAAACAACAAACTGTTTAATTTTATTGACGTAACATATTTTTCTAAAAGTAATTAGTTTCAATTAACACGTTTTATATTTCTCTTATATACAAAACACGAATCTCTAACGTTAGCACAGTCTATCGTTGATATACAATCTATTAACTTGCACGTACATTATGTAAAAAGATTATAACAATAAATAAATTGTATTAATGTTTATCCATTGTAAAAATTAAAATTTCAAGAAGATGATGATGATAAATTGCGGTCACGCAAAGAAAAATGTAAGGACGTACACATACGTCGATTAACAGGTTTCTTCGTCCTTGACTTTCGTCGTGCGATTACTGATTGCTTTTTACTTACACGATAACAATACGTTATATCAAACAACGTCTCATTAATTTTACATCTACAAGACTATAATGTGTAAGGGTGGCCAACAATATTTTTTTAAATGTAAAAAAAAAAAATAAACACACAGGAAGCAAATTATTAATCGGAATTTCTTCTGTGAAACATCTAGTGAGAAGTTACAACAGATAAAATAAAAGATTTTGTTATCTATTTAAAATGTATGTCCAATTCACCGTCAGATTTAATTCTGATTTTCATTAAATAACGTTCGCTGTCGTATAAATATTATTAGATATTGTGGATCTGAAAAAAGACACTGGATCTTAAGAAAATTAAAATTCCTTGTTAGACTTAATTAACATTCCTCGGCAGACTTAAGGGAATACTGGTTTTTTGTTTTGTTTTAATTAGATAATTTGATGTAGCTCAAGTATAATTATTTATACTTGCTGTTTTGTTTTTGCGCTCACAGGGTCGATAAAAATCAGAGGCGATAAACCTACAAGAATGTGCGGAATGTTCATTCAAGGTACATAAATATGCTTTATGGGCTATATCTGTAATCTGTGATAGATAATGTAGATATAGAATCCACCTAGAAGTCTCATATAGATAATCCATGTCACTTTACACCCCGCTCTGTAATAATGATTTTATCATCTTTTTAATTTCAAGATGTTGCGTCTCTCGAGATAGCAATACGTCATCAATCGATATAAATGTAATTTGGCAAGCTACTTCGAAGTTAAGCTAAGCTTTTTGATCTAATGAAAGCAGAACTTTTTCTTTGCTCGAGGAGGAAACCCTATTCTATATCTTTGCTTAAGAAAGAAACCCTATTTTTTTTCTTTATCTTCTTATATGTCTTATAAATATATACAATGCTTTCTTCGGTCTATTTATATTTGTTGTCATATTTTTATAACAACACGATCGGTAATTATATCGTAGTTCTGTAAAACACTTGTCGATTGATTTAACAAGTTACTATACAGCGATCTATCCGTTTTCAGTATGTGTGTGTGTCACACATTATGATTACAGTAATTATCCTTTCTCTCTCTGTCGCGCGTTTTTCAGTTTTTCTCGAAATACCGGCAAAAAACCTCGACGTTTACGTTAATCGCAAAGAAGATTTTTATCGTCTTTTTAAAAGGGCCTAGAATCAACGGACTCGTGGGAGCGCGTGCGGAGCGTTCATTCGCCGTTATTGATTCCCCCCTCCGTCCTCACACGACCCTCCTTCATCCTCTCCGTCCCCCCAGCCCACGGCACAACTGCGCTCCTTCTGCCGTTGATGAAATGCACTTGCAGACACGGTCGCTCTCCTTTACCTCTGTGTTGACTTCCCTTTTATTTCAGCCAATAATAGATATACGCCAGCTGATCGATCGCTCGCGCAGCACACTTTTCTGATTTATCGCAATTCCGCCTTCCCCTAGGACCCTCGCGCGTTCACCTGCCTAGGGGAAAAAAATAGCGTGTTGCGCTGAAACAAGCAACTGTTCGGCAAGAGACGCATTCGATGCACGTGACTCTACGTCAAAAACTGAAACAAACTTTCGATTTAAATGTCAGAACATGCGGAGATTTTAACTGCATTTAAAACGGAGTTTTTTTTTACACAAATAGCGCTTCAAGGATTTAAGATCTCGGATTTGTTTTTTAATAGATTTTTTAAAGACAGAATATTACGTAACTTGAGTATAAAAGATTATTAAAATATTTAACGTTAATGAAAAAACTCTGAAAAAAAATACGTTAAGTTTTTAAAACTTGAGTTTGCGTGTAAAAATGTATTATATTTTTCGCAAAGAAGAAAGTTAACTTTTCCGGTTATATAAAATTTTCCTGATCTTAAAGAAAATCGACTTGTACCATCGACGGCCATCGACTGTACGCGATGTAAAACAGAGATAGTGGATTTTATTAATTGCTCGTTGCGTACAGTGTTCTCATTGCTTACGTTATGGCATAGACTTTCGCGTTACGTAACTCGCTGGACGAGCACGCGTATCGATTTCACGGCGCAAAACGTCGAAAGTCGTTCGTTGCGTGCTTCGCTGCATTGTCAGGAGCAATAAAAGAAACACGAACAGGGGTTTAAACGGCATCAATAACTAATAACGAGATAACATTTGAATGTGCTGAATCGCAAATTGCGATGACTTAAAACGATCCGACAAATGCAAATATGCCACCCTCTTTCCGTTCCCGCAGAAAAAAAATGAAAACATTTTAAGATCTTTTATTTACATTACAAATTTATCTTTTTTTTATATTTGCTCTCTTTGAGAAATGTATTTTTCTCATGCTATTTATTTATTCTCTTCAATATCGTTATAAAAGCTAAAGAGACATTTTATATATATATTAAGAGCTACAATTAAATTAAAAAATACATTTCAATAACGCAAACTTACAATCCAGAGTTATTAGTCACAAATTCGCATCGCGTCAAAATAAAATTTATTTTAGATTTCCATCAGTCTGTAAAATCCGACATAAAAATCGTGGAGCATAACAGAGAAAATATTAAAATTTTACTTCAATTTTACTTCAATTTCTTAATGTTAACGCACACTAACCTCGAATAGACCGGCTTATTGCGAAAAAAAAGCTTTGGACACCCGAAAAATGGGAGATCCTTGATGTGGCTGGTATTTTTTAATTAAGATGGTTTAATAAAAATACGCGCCCGCGTATAACGGCACTGGAAATGAGAGTGTTTAAAAGAATACGCCGTTAGATATACGAAGCGCTGTTTGCGTTTCGTCTGAATTTTTCCCGGTTTTCATCCCCGCCCGGATGAACAACGGCGCGAGAGTTTCACCCTTCATCCCTGGACCACCCTGCGCAACAGCGAGCGGCGCGCAACAGATATACACACCGCCGTTATTATACACTCCCCTTCCGTCCTCCCTTCGCCACTGTGTTCACGTGCCGCGCTACCACCACTTGCGCACCTTCTCCTGTGCACTCGACTTTTTTTTCATCCCCTTCATACTCGCTAATGACCGTATATGGTGGAAACAGCTGGCGCACAGGAAATGAAACGGCCACGCAACTCGTGAGTGATTCACAGACTCAAATATTCATGCCGCCGAGAACGAATGAGATGTTATACGCGCACGTAAGCGTTACCCTTCGCTGCCCTTTCGACGTTGCATTACGAGTGTTTCATATCAAAAAAGATTCTCGAGTAATTATTACACATTGGATGATCTATCATTCCAGTGTAACAAATAAAACTTGCATTTCCAATATTTTTCGTCAATAAATCGTGGAGATGTAAACACTAAATCAGATTCGGTGTTTTTGTTGAATATTTCACGGCATTATCTCGACGAATTAATTTTGTTATCAAAATTGTAAACGTAGCAGATACACCAATAGATATTCCGGATTATTCGAAATTATTAGAATTATTCGAAACACGTCATTAATTCGATACTTGGTTTTTTTTAAATATTATTAAGTATTTTAGCGTAATCAACGCAGAATTTAATAATGGAACTCAGTCTTCTGTTCCACAAAAGAGATGTAAAATGAATTTTCGAAATGACGAGACAACGAAATAATAACGAAATAACAATAATAACAATTTTTAATGCGTTCGGTATAATAATCTTGAAATTGAAACAAAATTAGAAATAAAATATCTCAACTGCCTAAATTTATTTACTCTGTACGTCTTACTATCTCTCTTTTTTGTTTCTTTTTTTTCCAGGCTATACGCACGAGGCGTGGATCAATCACGAAGAACCGCCTAAGTACGCGACGTTACGCTCTGCAGCGGAGCTGGCACGTCCGGTAGAGCCGTCTCCGCCACCTCCGCTCGTACAACAGGAAGTATCGGTTTCGGTGCTGAGCGGACCAGGTCTGCAACAAGCGTCATCGCATCAGGCGACGGTCACAACTGACACAAGCCCGTCATCGTCAACATCGTCGTCATCGTCGCCGCCGCCGTCGTCGTCGTCCGTCGCTCCGTCGCTATGTCTACCGCCGCGCAAGAGCCTCTCGATGTCCTTCACCAGCACCGGCACGGCGTTGTCGTTACCGCCGAAGAAGAAGGACATCTACCGTCCTTACAGCTTGCAATCGATCTCGGAGATCCGCACGTCCGCCGAAGAAGATCTGTCGGCCGCGCAGGCCATCTTGGATCTCAGTGCGTCTCCCGCCGCGCCTACGCATTCCGTTTTTATTCACACCCTTTCGCCGCCACCCCCACCGCCGCCGCCGCCGCCGCCACCTCCACCGCCCGCTGCCACAGCGCCGGACGCACCTGACACGCAACAACAGCAACAACAGCAGCAACTGCAACCGACGGCGCCGACGGCGGGAACGCAGTCGATACCTGTCTCCGTGCTTGTGCCGGTGCCCAGCTCGCAGACCAATCAACTACGCCAGCAGGAGCAAACGCCGCCGCAACCACAATCGCCGGCGACAGCGGAGGCCACCGGCGGAAACGTCGGCAGGGACAGGTGAGTCTCACGCTTCGATAACTCGCAGAAAGAGAGAAAGAGAGAGAGAGAGAGAGGGAAAGAGAATAGAACAGTAACTCGCTAAAAATTGTAGCTAAATGTGTATCTGAGTTAAGTATATAACGAAAAACTTGTAAAACCATAAAACAGAAACTTGCGAAAAGGGATGGGAAAATCCGGGACGGGGAGGGATGAAGGTACATAAAAGTTTATATTGTATAGTTCGTATTCGAAGTCTCCAAAAGTCTCTCCAAGAGTTTAATAACGTTTGAGAATCGCCATAATTTTGTCCACCCTTCAACAGCACCAGCACTGGCAACAAGACTGTCGCCTATACCTACGAGGCCTTCTTCGTGTCCGACGGTCGATCGAAACGGCGCTGCGGCGCCAATGGTGCCGCTGTGCCCGACAAGGAGGCGACCCAGCCGGACAGGCCCAAGTTTACGTGCACGGAGTGCGGCAAGCAATATGCGACGTCGTCGAATCTGTCGCGGCACAAGCAGACGCATCGCAGCCTGGACTCGCAATCGGCCAAGAAGTGCATCCACTGCGGCAAGGCGTACGTCAGCATGCCCGCCCTGGCGATGCACGTGCTCACGCACAAGCTCGCCCACAGCTGCGGCGTCTGCGGCAAGATGTTCTCGCGACCGTGGCTACTTCAGGGTCACTTGCGTAGCCACACCGGCGAGAAACCCTACGGATGCGCTCACTGCGGCAAGGCGTTCGCCGATCGCTCGAATCTACGAGCGCACATGCAGACGCACTCGGCCGACAAGAACTACGAGTGCTCGAGGTGCCACAAAACCTTCGCCCTCAAGTCCTATCTGAACAAACATCTGGAATCGGCGTGTCTGCGTGACGAAGAGATGCAGCAGCAGCAGCAGCAACAACAACAACAACAGCCGCAACATGCCGCTAACAATACCGCGCAACAACAACAGAACACCAATCGAGGCTTGTAGCAGCGCTTCGAGAAAAAGAACCACGACGTCAAGAATATTGAAGAATCGAGAGAGAGCTAGCGGTGCCCCGTGATCGCCGCTCGATCGCGAAGAGGCGCGAGGGTACGAAGAGCGAAGGAAAGGATATAAGGTTTGCCGTAGATTTTAAGTAGAAAAGTGCCAGTAGAGACAGAAACGAGAGCTAGAGAGGGAGAGAGAGAGAGAGAGAAAGTGAGAAAGAAAGAAAGAGAGAGAAAGAGAACGAGAAGGAGCGAAAGAGAAAAAAAGAAGCGATGAATGAACCAGAAAGCGAGACGAGTTAGAGAGTGTTAGAAGGAAAGCAAGGGAGCAAGAGAGAGGGAGAGCGTGAGTCTATTAATAATGTCTAACATTAATAAAAACGTCCAGTAATGTTAAGTCGTAAAACAGAAACACGTCGAACGATGACGTCCACACTGCAGAGTCTAGTCACTCTAGTCGATTATATATATATACCTATTACATTATATGATATTATATTATTATATTATATATATATTATTATTATATACATAGTATATATATATATATATATATATATTTACTAGCGCGTACGATTCTAGTCCGCGAGCTCGTTACGAAGACATTATTTATGAATACTTAGCTGCCTAAATTAAAAACAAAACAAAAAAAAAACGGAGAGTAAGGCAAAGAGATTTCACGGGATCCGCGTGATTTCGGATGACGGATCCGTACTCGCGGTTCTTTTTCGAACCGCGTTCGTTTAATCTCGATCACGGCGCGGCCTCGATCCTTTCGTCACACACGTGACCAATGATCGAGGCCGATCACCGAGATGCGCAGGTGTAATCGACGACTGTGCGCGCGGCAGTAATTTATAATTAATCACTTTGCTCTATAATTGAGCTCTTATGGAGCACATTGATAATGCAGATACGATAGATAAATTATAATACCGCGACGCGTCAGCATTTTACAGATACAGTGGCGACAAAATTGTGGCTTTGCTAATTAATTTTTAACTACACGTAACGGGATCAAATTTTATTTTTTGAGATTTTAGAAAGAAAAGTATCGAGCGTGTGTGTGTGTGCGCGCGCGCGCACGCCTTTTACATGTTCTTATTGTAGAGGTGTTTTTTCATTATTATTAGATAAAATCATTTCTTAGAAATTTTTGATGTACAAAATTGCGATATTAGTGGGGAAAATTAGCGAATAATATACGTGTTGAGATATTATCTAATTAGTATGGTAATTCGCATTTAAATAATACCCGCTAATCTTTTGATCAGCGGCTTACGCGCTAAATCTTCGAACTAGCACTAGTTTTGACAAAAAAAAAAAAACAGTTTTTAAACTACTATTAATTATTTTATTTGAATAATTATGTCGTAAATAATAATGGCATAATTAGGTGACAGTATTAAATATGTTACACCAACGTATAGTTACTCGATAAGCAATCGTCGTTGAATCAAGTATCAAAAAATCGAACGAGTATTTTTGCAAATTTCGAAGGCACACAATGAAAAAAACAAAAAAAAAAAACAAACGACTTTTGTCTCGTGTTATCTTCCTTTTTTTTATTTCTATTTAGTTATCTTGAACCGAGATCGTCGATGCACACGTGCGTGTCTCGCGCGATTATGCGATTTACGCGCCGCGCGTAACCGGCAACGTGCACGTTTCAATCAGCGAAGCGAGCGATAATCGCGGCGACATCGAATCGACAGCGGAAAATGACCGCTGGAAGTGTCGCGGAAACGGTTCTCTCGCGCGGATCGACCGGTTACGAACTAGGTGTCGCATAAACGGATTCACACACACTTACATACACATATGTACACCCACACCCACACACACACACATACACATACTTAGAGCAAAATTCGATTAATAGGCGCATAAAAAAACATTGTTATACACAATATTTTATAGAAGCAATATGAAAGAAAAAACGATACGACGACACGTACGGTCAAAGCAATGTTTCGACACAACGAATTATATAATTAATATATATAGAGGCAAACATCGAAGTTTAACGAAGTTTCGAAGCAAAACCGATAAGTATATGCTTAGGCATGTGAAGAACGATCGCCCCCCTAACCAAAAATCCACACCCTCTCTAATCGTCTTGTTTAGGTCTTTGAGGAAAGATTGACAAGTTAGAGGATCAGTATTAAATATTACAAACTAGGGATTTTTTTTTTAATTATTATTTCTCCTAATGTTATTTTTTAATGTTTTAAAACATTAATGTTTTTTTTTAAATGTTTTAAAAGATTATTATATTTCTCTCTATATTATAATAATATACATATGTGACATATATTACAACATTTTATTAAACATCCTGCTACGTGCGTTATTTGCAACAATATCATGATTTGTTCTTACTGACATTAATTAACAAATATTCGTATAATGAATATTCCACGTGGTATATTCTAATTGTTAATTATGTCACATTCAATACTTAATCACGTTTACGAAAAAATCATTAATCACGCCTGCGCGATGAATATGCATCAGATGTAGGTCTACATATTAAATTATGTTGCCAGAATAAACTTGCACTCTTTCGTAATTAGATCATCGTCGCAATTACGTCATAACTATGCAATTCTCGATGAATACTAATTTCTCAATAGAATTTTAATATCTCCGCATTTCGGAATAAAGCAAATTGCGGTACGCTCAATTATGTGTTCGTTTTTTCTTTTTAAATAATTTGCCCCTGTGTTCCGCCAACTCGGAAATGCAATAAAAACGCGATGGAGGGGGTGTGGACCTGCGCTTCAGTCGCCTAGCTAAAACAAACAATAATAAATTTAATATTCCAAAAAAAATAAATGCATAAAAACGGCCGACGAGCATGCGGGCGATCCGCCCACAATTGTTTTTTTTTGTTTTTTGTTTTTTGCAATAAACGATCATATTAACGAAGAACGTATTTTGCATGTACAGTAGAGAGAACCTCGCCGCCAAAAGTTGCAAAGAGAAACAAAACGAAGAAAATATTTTTCGCGTAGCTCGTTCGATCACCGGATCGGTCTTTAGGATCGATCAGCAATTGCTTGACACGCAATGGAGCTTCGTTCGATTTTTTACTTCCATCTTGCGCGGCACTCGCCAATAATAATAAAAATAAAATAAATACGCCGCACGCTGCTATTAACGCATATATACATATAAAATATACGACCCTATAAGCAATATTAAACGATTAAGCAATACTACAATTTATTCGAAATATAGCACGCAAGTGAAAAAAATAAAAAGAGAAAAGAAAAGAAATCCGCAATATTGCGCGCCACTCGCTTGACTCCACGTAAGTCTCATAATTTTCTTGATTATTTCGTTTCTCTACGTACTGCTTTATTGTATTGTTCGTTTATGCCATATTCTTTGTTCTGCGCTTCTTCTTGTACTAATGCGTAGTGAGAGTATGTTGTTACTTTCTCTCGATGGATCATGGATATAGTCATATATTTCGCAAGCGTCAATTTGTTTGTGTATTTATTATTAAAAACAGGTTGCCGAGGATACTGAAACACAGCGTGTGCGTGCGTGCGTGTGTGTGATTGACTGGATTGATTGATTGATTGATTGATTGATTGACGTGACGCCCATACATGCTACAATAGATATATAGTACATCGATTTTACTTGAAATATGAAGCTAAAGTTTTGAGCTATTTTTACATTTATTATATATCACAGATTGATAAGTGAACTTTTTTTTTGCAATGTTTTGTATCATATATATATTATATATGTATTATACATACATACATACATACATATATATATATACACACGTATGTGATATTAATATGAGATTGATATTTCTCGGCAACCTGTCTCGTGTATACCATTGGTCAATGATATTATCTAGTCGTAGCATTACAATCGAAAAATTATTATTCTCTATTATTATTATTATTATTATTTATTATTTATTATTTATCTCTGTAGTAGCGCATTATTATTATTATTATTATGCTAGTACAACGATTCGATACAACGATCGATGTGTTACAAATATAAAAAAAAAAAAGTAAAAACATGTGCAATTTCCACATTCTGGTTTGTAAAAAAAAAAAAAAAAAAGAAAACCGCCACCACCGAAGGATAAGGTACATTATTTAAGGTAGTCTCGCGTGTTATAGTTGTTAGTCGATATACACTTAAACTTCCGGATTGTGGTAATATATATGCCTAGTACACGTTTGTATAAATTATATACATACACATTTAAACAGAACGTCCTCACTGGAGGTAGAAACTATAAATCAACCGAGAAGCGATTGTCGCTTGACGAGCAGGAAGAAACGAACTTTAATTTTCTACAACATTAAAACCAAAACAAAAAACCAATTCTATCCAATTTATTCCGTTCTATTTCAGAAATTGCTCTCTCGTCTGTGTGTGCTTTTTTTAATTAACGATTTTTCATTTATTTTTTCCCGACGAATTAGCCCCTTTATTATCAGGAACGAACGTGTAAGAAAGAGTTACATTGTAGATATAAAATTGTCAACTATATTTTGCTATTCAACATTTACAAGAACTTTCTTGCATAAATTATTGCGCAAATTGTTTACCAATTTAATTAGAGCCACTTACGCCACATTTTGCATTCACTTCGTGTTGAGACAACACGCCGCCGGATGCGAATGAGTGGCTACGGTCAAATTACCCGCAGTCATCTTATTTTCCTTAAAGAGAATCGTGTTTTGCTTTCGAAGATTTTACCGCCGGTCGTGGGACATCCTGTGTGTACATATATATTCACACTCACTCGGTAGCTCGAGCGTGTGCATAGAGGAGTGGGTGTGTGCGCGTGCGTGTGTGCGTGCGTGCGTGCGTGCGTGCGTGTGTGTGCGTGTGCGTATATGCGCGCATTTATATGTGCTCGTCTGACTTAAATGCCATTATGAAAAAAAAAAAACCGGAGCTTTAAAAAGGGAGTTAAACAAAAAAAAAACACGATCGAAAGGGAGCATATCTACTTGTTTTCTCACGATTTGTAGACACGCGTAGAAATTGAACAGCTGTAAAACGCCGATTAGGAAAAGAACAGTCCGATGGCTATAGCCGCAATTAGTGGACGGCGAGGGTTCGTTGTGGGAATTGCGCCGGTTAGACAGTCGTCTAGTCAATTTTTTCTTCGTTACACGAACTGTTATACTCGATAAAAAAAAAACAAAAAAAAAAACAAAAACCAAAAAAAAAAAAGAAGAAAAAGAGTCACACCCGCTGCGGAAAATTTGTTCCCGGTAATTTATTTTTTTAGTCCATTTAAACGTAGATGTCACGACTATAAAATGAAATTTGTAGAAAAAAAAAAAAAGAAAAAGAAATACAATTAAAGGATTTACTTGAAACGATGAATATCTTTCCCTTCTCGCCCTTTTTCAAGACAAAGACAATGCAATTACACGTTACACAAAAACTCAAATCTAACTGTAAGGAGAGAAAGAAGAGAAGAAATTATACACCCTGTGATCAACACCAACTCCAATTATAAATCTTTGCTACTTAAAAAAAAAAAGAAAAAATAAAAAATAAAAAGAAACGACGATTTTATAAAATCTCTTGAATTTAACACGTACACTAGTTTCTCACAATAATAACTCTCTCGAGAAGTTTCATTATTTATATATCATTATTTATTATATATTATCTCTCTCACTGTGTAACTTTTTATTATCGAGAAAACGTTACGTACTTAATTAGAACGCCACAACAACTTTCCAATTACTATGGTCTCAAGCAATCTAAATAAAAAATCATCGAGAAAGATCTATCAAGATAAAAAAAAAACAACTAATCCTCAAGTCGCACCTTGCGCGCGTATCTCTCTCACTTTTCTTTTACGCGAATATATTGTCATTGCCTTAAATGCGAACAGAGCGGCTACTCCTATAGCGAATTTCTCGAGTCTCGCCGATTAGTTAGGATCGAGGAACCGCCTTGGTTCAAGCTCAACCCCTGTTATCGTGAAACCGATATGTTACTTAGAGGTGCTCAAAGAAGTGTGTACAAAACATAAGAGAAACAGAGGAATATAGATAAAAAAAAAAAAAAACGACGATTAAATTTAATGGTATATTTATTGATAACGAGATAAAAAATAAAAAACGCGCGACAATGCGGCAAATATATACTTAGCGGTAGGAGCTCTATATTGATCGTAGAAGAAGGAAATGAAAAAAGTGCGTCTCGTATTAGCCGCGTATTACACTTGTAAATATTTAATCCCTATAATATCTTGCTCTTACATCTCCTTTAATCGCGAAAAAAAAAACTTAAATAATAATACGTAAGACATAAGCTTCTACACACATTCTACTGCTCTACTATTGTACTATTACATCGATATAATGTAATCTGATTGGTCGAGGGGCTCTTCTCGTAAAAAGGAAACACTGTTGATGCGCGCGATCGATTGTACTTTATCTCTTTGTTCCACGGCTGAAATAAAACGTAAATATTTTTGTTTGCATTAGCACGTGATAAACAAACACTTTGGTCTAAAACCTAACGGGTGTGATTTTCTTGTGAGATATTTTGTTAGGATATTTTCTCCTCCGAACACTTTGGTTACGTGATTTTGTGCGCGAGAATCTTGCTTTTTATCTCGGTGAAATTAATTACTCTTGATTTATTTAATGTTTTTTGACGCGGTCGCGTGCACATACATAGTCTCGAAATAATAAAATTTTTACCGCCGTTGCAACGATGATGCGGATAAATATATAAATAACGCGAGAAAAACAGAAGGCGGGGTTGCGTATAAGACGAGAGACCATTTATATTTATAGGTACACCCTTTATTAAACACTTTAATAAACATTAATAAAACGTAATCGTGTTATTAATCTAATCGCTTAATGTCGCCTATAATAATTAGGACATTTTCATCACGTAGCGAAGACTGCAAAACGCGAACGAGGGAGAGGGAAAAGAAAAAAGAGCCCTTCTCGTCCAATCGAAACTTTAATCCTTCTCTTTCGTACTTCTCGCTTCGATCTGAAAACTTGGCTCCTAAAGAAAGCCGTTTTACGGCGTGCTCGAGATCAACGTCGAAACGTACCTACTCTTCGTGATACAACAAACAGCTTCTGCTAAAAAAAGAAAAAAAAGAAAAACAAAAAACCAAAACCAAAACTAAAAGAAACGTGCGTGAGCGCGATATTTTTGCTTTTGAGAGACCAACGCGGTTCACGGAGAGATTTCTATTACGCACGCGCTCACAATGTCACACAACACGCAGGGCATACACGTAACACAATGACACACATAAATATACACACACGTGCGCGCGGTAGTCTTCTTTCTCGACTACTCGTCCTTTCTTCTACTCTCCTATCTCGAGTGTCCTTGCACCTCTGTGGTTTTTAAGGTCAGACGACCGGGAAATTTCAGTTGTCGTACGCTCTAATTGGCAAGCTCGCCGCCGTGAAAATGGCCGCGCTTTTCCGTGTTCGTTCACTTCTCGGTGTCGCGCTCGTTTTTCCCGAGGATTTTCT
Organism: Pseudomyrmex pallidus; assembly: GCA_014825455.1. Classification (NCBI taxonomy): domain Eukaryota; kingdom Metazoa; phylum Arthropoda; class Insecta; order Hymenoptera; family Formicidae; genus Pseudomyrmex; species Pseudomyrmex pallidus. The sequence goes on along the minus strand of QVNV01015812.1, from coordinate 70,970 downwards.
CCCGTCGCCGCGCCGATTCATCGAAGCCGCTTTAATTACGCCCCTCTCCGTTCCCCGTCGTCGCGCCCCTCCTCGATCCGGTAGACCCGCCGTCATATTTTTGATCAAACTAATATCAAAGCGTCGTTTAATTCCGCCGTAATATGAGTTAAAGTGAATCCCCCCGTCGGCCGGCCCGTATATAAACCCTAACATTGTTTTAATTCACTTCCACAACGGAGCGAATACGCGCCAGTGTCATTTTGTTTTAATCTACCTTTGATTTAACTTTAATTTAGCCCGCACAGGTCGGCCATCATTTCGCTCTAATTTACCTTTGATTTAATTGCAATATCCAGCCGGGGCCGGGCGCCTCACCGTCGCGTCGTTTTATTTCCATTTATCTTTGATTTAATTGCGATTTCCGTTCGCGCCGCTATTTTGTTTTAATTCGCAAGCTGCGTATATACATATATATATATATATATATTTGTCTCAATGTACAGCATTTTTGTGCCGGCCAGCGCGAACTCGTCATTTATGATTTCGCCGTAATATTCGTCGCGGTTTTATCCGATCGAAAAATCGGATTTAGCGAATATAGAATCTACGCGCGCAACTGAAACCTGTGCGATTCGCGTGAAAATATTGAATTTAAAATTACAAATGTACACGCGGAAGCGGAACGGACAAAGCGAAGAGCGCAATTTTGTAATCGCTTTTGACTAATCAGGATATTTGCCCAACTATTCGTCGTCAACAAAGTAACAAAAACAGACCGGTCGGCGGGCGAGTTTTAATCGAAAACAGAATCCGATTCCGGACAACTGTCAACTCGATTTCGGTCTGCTGTCGTTGCAATTGCAACGCCGCAGATCGATGCGCCGATATGCGTCCGGATGCAATCCGCGTTAATTGGCGGCGACTCGATGGGCTTGCGTAATTTCCAGAAGACACGCGACACACGAATGTACACACGTATATATATACGCATATACACACAACTCGCGGAAAACGGAGATCTCATGATGCATGTGTTACCCCTATGTACCGCGCTAAACAGCGAACAATTCGCATGTCGCGCGCTTGTCGCCTGACGAATCGAACGGTTTGCGTGTCGAGTGAATCGATACTCTCGCAGCGTAAACCCGCGCAAACCCGCGCGGCTGACCGCGAGGAACTTTGCAAGTAATCGAGGATAAAGCGACACACACACACACACACACACACACACACACACACGTCGTCGGCATTTTTCCTCGATCAATCTATTATTCACGTCATTAAACCCGAAAATCGAGAGAAATCTCGCGTCGAAATAGCGCGAAAATTTTCACGCGGCGAGGAAACGCTCAATCTTTTCATATAGACTTTGCCGACTCTCGAACTTGTAGATCTTCGGATTTTCTCTCGATACGAGACGACGACAAGATAATCTCCTCTCTCGAGTAGAAGATAAACTCCGTGTTAGACACGGAGATATCGGATATAAAACGCGAAACGTAATTTGTAATCCTTCCAACGAGAGCCTTGAAAAAAAAAAAAAAAAAAAAAAAAAAAAAACGGAAACGTTTGCAAAAAGAGACGCGGCTTAAGAGAGACGGCGGGTCCTTGGATCCACAACTACGTGCTACACTCTCACACAACTGTCATCGCGTCGGAGACCAGTTCTTACAACCGATCGCGGAAACCGTCGAAAATGTAAACAAGACACACTCTCTCTCATTGTCAGGCTTGTCGCGCGAGAAAAAACCACCGCTAATCATCATAATCGTGTGAATTAGCGCTGTTGTGATCTTAATCGCGAAATAGAAGAACAAATAAAAAAAAAAAGATCTCCCGTCAAAAAGAGATGAATGGCGGGACTGACTCTTCTCGAGTGTGTCGAGAATTTTTTGCATCGAGAATATAATAATCGTACCAAACGTGATGAATGTGATCGTGTTCCTTTTACAAGAAAAAAAAAAGAGGAATCATATATTTCATATACGAACAGCACAAATATAATAATTACGGCGACCAAAAAAACCCTACGAGTAAAGTGTAAGCAGAAGTAGAAATTATTCAAGTTTAATAGAGTATCTTAAACAAGCGCTTCGAGTTACTTCACAAATGCCAGTTTAAAATGAAAATACAAGCACGTTATGAATTTTAATTAACCTGATCGATAATTACATTGTCAGCAGTGCGGAGAGCAACAGTATCGATCACTTCACACATACACCTACACACACACACACACACACAAACACACACGCACACTTATTTGGACAACTCATTGCTAAGTTGGAGTACATTATAATTGAAACGCCTAGAACGTTATCATCGTCGGGCACTTCTATCGCAACTTATACAATTTTGCATCGCAATAGCGCTGTCATTTATCAACGTCATTATGATATAACTGTCGATTACGATGCAACTATCATCTTCGCTAACGTTTCACGTTTGTTACGTGCGATCGGTTAATAAACGTCGAGGTTATTTAAAGGAAACGAACAGACGACCTGACTTTCGCGTAGCGCGGAAAAAAAAAAACGTGTAACATCCGAGGTCCAATTTACTCCGTAACATAATGCTTGCATTTATATACAGCATCAGTACCAATATGCTTTCTTGAAAATTCATCGAAGCTTCGTGCGCATTGTCATTGAATAAAGCAAAGTAAGATGTAAGATTTTTTAATTAATTTGTTACAACAGTGTGTTTCGTTCTCGTGAGTTTAATACATACGTATGTGTACCTATATAGTTTGATACTACAACAACAACGTTGTAAGCATCCTCAAACGAGTGTGATGTTTAGCGTTCGCACTTCCAAAGAATTCCGCGGTTACTTGAGATTCCTTTTTTTTTTGTCGATAATAAGATGCGCTTAACAGCACAACACTTAGAGAGATGGATGTGTTCAAAGAAAAAAAAATCCTAGTTCTAGGCTTAAGTACACACATACACACACATACACACATTACGCATATAACCCGCGTAATTGGACCGCGCGAGCTCCAGATTAATTAAGTCAAAATATATATATACGTACGAGTTATCCAATTTGTAGAAATCTTAAGATTCGTAGAAATTCTGAAATCTAAAAGGAAGTCCCGTTGGTGACTTCTAATCGTCGTGTGGGGCTATTAAATGATTTTTCAAAAAATCAATGCGAATTAAATCTCCATTATGCCTCTTCAGATGAAATCCGGAAGCTCAAGACTTGTTGGAAAAACCGAGACTCGACTCGCTTCATTATTTAGTCCCATCAATTAATCTTCGACGCGCGAAAGTACGCTTTGCCACCGCGAAAATAACTTCCACTGAAATGTCAGGATTACATATAAAAAGAGAGAGAGAAAAAGAGAGAGAGAGATATCGCATATAGCTCAATAACGAATTCCGTGTAGAAACGCCAGCGACGTATCTCATCCATAAATACAAGGAGAAATTACATCGGATTACCCGATGTCTATCGTTCGCGGCGGCGAACCGTTACCCGTCACGTGAACCGAGCGTTGGAAAACGGAGCATTCATGTCACGATTGTGCAAGCTTCCTCGCCTGATTATACGCTCGTTACGACACCGCGCTTGTGCACTTCCGATTCGCGCATCGCGAACGATCGCGTACGAAGGGAAAATGAGATTTCGAAGGAAAAGAGGGAGAGAACCGTGTTTTCCACGCGGAGTGAAAGCGAGCGAGCGAGCGAACGAAAGAGAGAGAGAGAGAGAGAGAGAGAGAGAGAGAGAGAGAGAGAGAGAGAAAACGTCGGGAAAATTGAAAGTCGAAGTACGATAATTGAGCCCGGGATAATTGAGCGGATTAATCATCGCAACGTTCCGAACGAATGCAGAAGCGAGAGGAACACTCGTATCGCGAGGGAAGTGTAACGAGGATGCTGAAAACGCGCGCATTTACTGGTGCACATCTCGTAGTAAGTATATCACTTAAAAAAAAAAAAAATAAATAAAGAAGAAAAAACAAACAAACGTATACGCGGACTCTCACTTCACACACATCTCGTATACACACCACGCAATTTTACTGACAACACACATGTATACACATTATATTATATATATATATATATTAAGGCGACTTCGACTGTAAAGGTATCATCGACAACCGAGGGATATGTTATTTAAATATCCCTTACGATTAGCGTCGGTTTCAGTTTCTCTCGTCCCGCGTTTTCTTTTCTGTCACGTGGTGGCTAACAAAAGAACGCATATGTATATAAATTATATATATATATATTATATATATATAGATAGGGGCGATATAACACAACGATGTCACGAGTACTAGGCGTAGCGGCAATAAAGGAATATTTAAACAAAAATCTGCACTTAATAAAGCATATTGTATTAAGCAGCAAGATAAACTATTATTATTATAAACTATGTTATGCTGGCGAGAGCTTGGTCCCTAATTGGGGCAATATATAGATAAATATCGGCGTGAAGGTCTCGAATCCACTGGTTTTTTTCTTTTATTCCCAATAGGGTACGATACACACACCCACACACACACACAAACACACACCGTATTTGTTCGTTAAAGTGCAAAATTTATTTAACAAAAGAAGAAATAATTCTCGTTTTACATGTCTGACGAAGTAAAATTAAAACAGTTTCGCAATTTGTAAAGACATTTTAGAAACTAAAAGAAAGCCGCTGCACGAACGCAGATAGCATTAATTAAATCCGTATATAAATTCGACGAGCTTCTCGCGAAGTACGTATGCGAGACTCGCGATAATAATACACGTCAAAACTCGAAACATCTTTTTACGGTGGATTAAACCTCCTCCCCCAAAGTGCATTCGCAAAATCCAGTCAAGCACTTCGTACCGAAAGGAACTTTAAGTAGATAATAGACGTTTCAACCGACCGGAAGTTTCGATGGCGCAAACTACGAGGTATTCACGAAAGTTTTCGAAAAGTTTTCCTTAATTTTCGCGCTGGGGTTAAAGAAAAAAAAAGAAAATAAAGATATATCTTCCGCGCGTTTCCAAATGGTTTGATTATTTTAATTGCGCAACTTCATACACACACACACACACACACACACAAAACGAAAGTGTTGTCTGTTTATAATACACGTACGCATTCCCAATACACACAAGCGCACCAGTGAACACCAAATAAACTTTTGTCCGTGGGATAATCGAGCAAAGTTTTTTATTTATCGCGCTGAGTTTTACACAAGATTTGAAAACTCTTCTGGTAGAGCAACGAAAAAACTAAGCAATTCGCGTATTAATCCGAAAGCAATAACGCAATCCAGGCGAAAGAGAAAATTAATTTTAGTCGAATTTTTAGCGGCGACACACAACATTATACGCGCGCGTATATAATAAATAAAGAGTCGTACGCGACTATACTTGCTTACAGCGAGTGTAGTGGGGTGCCACGTCAATAATAAAATAAATATATGATAATGTCTCGGCTGTTTTTGCATTCCTCCCGATGAATCGTGCCGATAAGTAACGCAGAACACCCTTTTGATACTTCAGAACGCGCGAGCGAGCGATTGAGAAAAAAAAAAAAAAAATTACGACTCATCTCTCGTATTCTATAGTAGCGTGCTCGTACAAGAGCGAAGCGATCTAGAATAATTTTTAACGTGTAATGTCCAAGCAATGAGAATGTACAAAATATCTGAGCCAATCCAGGCGCGCGAAATTTCGATGTTCGGCTATTTCGAGAATTACTTTCGATTGCTCGCGATTCGCAATTAATTCGACGGCGCTGAGGAAACACATCCATCGCAAAAAATCGCGAAACAAACGAATCAATACGTATAAAAAAGAAAACATACTTACATTAATTAAAAAATTAATAAACTTGTCAAATTGAATATTTATACACTCGCAATGAAAAACGAATATACATTATTATATTCGTGAAAGAAAGAAAGAAAGAGAGAGAGAAAACTCTCGAGATTTATCTCGAAGAGATAAATTTACTAGCGTAGTTACATGTATAAAATAGTTTCCGAAAATGTGTATGTCAACGAAGTCGCAGCAATTAAAAGCACGTGGCTGAAATTTGAAGAACATGCGTCGCGTCGCAGAATTATATTGTGCAATTGCGAAGCGCGCAATTTGATTTTGTCGATTCCGTGTCACGACAGAAATGATCGCGAATGCGATCGAGAAAATCCGAGATAAAAAAAGAAAATCCATCCCGAGAGAAGAAAAAGAAGAAGAAACGAAAACTCGCTCGAGAATGTGTGGAAAACGAGTCAATATTGAGTCAATACAATCTTAGTAAGCGACGTAATCGACTAATAATAGTGATATTAAGTACAAACAGAGAAAGAAAGAGTGTGAGAGAGAGAGAGAGAGAGAGAAAAAGAGAGAAAAAGAGCGAAAGCAAGAACGATTCGCGCGAGCGAATAGTAACTTCCGATCTCGCGAACACTCGATTAATTCGCGTTCGTTTTGTTCGTGAAAAGAAATAAGTAAATCTATTAAAAAAAAAAAAACTAAAGAGAGACGCGTATTATATTCGCGCGCCGCACTTTCGGGATGCCTTAAGCGAAAGCCGAAAAAAAAAAAAAAAAAATCGAACTCGGTTTCGAAATTGTCCGGGGACTGTTATTACGTTATAGTTAGATGGTTAATATACAGGCCGGTTCCTTGGAAATTGTGTGATGATCACTTTTCGTACTTCGTGTTGTGGAAATGTCTTCTACACCTGTCGTTTACTGTGCTGTCCACTTTGTCTGTTACTATATGTAAATGTACACGCGTGTTCTCTTTGTGTGTGTGCATGCCCGCGCCTGTGTGTATGCGTGAATGTGCGCGCGTGTGTTTAGACAAAGCTTGATGTTCGAAAAAAAAAAAGAAAAAAAACGCGCGCGTAACCAAAAAAGAGTATCGAGCGATTTGTCCGTTGTTAAAACTGTGCGCGCTCGTACATGCGAGGTAACGCATTTAACGGTCGATAATGAACAGCCTTTCAACTGACGTTGGTGTTGACCGAGGCAAGCTCCAAACGCGGTGGATTAAATAAGCGACGAAATCGATAGCGCCGGACCCGGTCGTATGTGCGCAGACACCAAAGGGAATTACGATATGCTTGAAACCGAGTTACCTCGTATGAGACGCGATGAGGCGTGAATTCGAATTACGAGATCCCATCCCCAAAGCCCGGTTTTGTCACAACGTGTCGAAATGGATTTGAACGGAACCAATATTGTGTATTATATATAATAATAATTGTTCACTTCAAATCTCTTTTGAATATATTTTTTTTTGTTTTGCAATATTTTTATTTGCCAAAATTGCACAACCGCTACTTTCAATATGTAATTTACTTGCAAATCGTACGAAAAATTGACTTATTGTTTTTCGGACAACGCGTAAATTCGATGAAAAATACATTAATTGCAATTGAAAAAACAAAAAGAAAAAAACATAACACGTATGTCAAATGTGCGAAACACTGCGGGCGAGAAACCCTCTCTCCTTTTCCGTCTACTGTAAAACGTAACACTATCTCTTCTTCCCCTTTTCATCTTCTCGACGATCTTTTCTTGTATTGTTAAATTAGAAAACTCACTTAAAAAGTCCATGTTAAAAAAGAAACTCCAAATAAACGTGATCTTAAAACTTAGCGGTAAGAAGAAGCGGGAAGGAGATACAACGATTTTAGAAAGCAACAGATTTTACAGCGCGAGTTCCCCATGGGAAAAACGGGGAACAGAAGAATGAGAGAGAAAATGAGATAACGAGAAAATGGGAGAGAGAGAAAGTGAGAGAGCAAAAGAAAAAAAGAAAGAGAGAGAGAGAGAGAGAGAGAGAATGGGAGAAAAAGAAACAGAGAAAAAGTGCCTATACGCCAGTAAATTATTATTTAGCGTTTCATGCGAGTACGGGCAGTGTCAATTACAGGTTTGAAGGAACTGTGACGATGATGTTGAGAGACAAAAGCAATAAAGCACGGCTCCCTGATATAAAAAATATAGCAAATTTCTTCTGCGATAACGCGATTCTGAATTATTATTAAATATTCCTGTTGTAGCGAAACCAAGATAGTTGCTTGTCGAAGACGGTGTGAAGAGACTTTGTTTCGAAGTAACGAGGATGATTTCCACACGATTCAATAAATGCGCGATCATAGACATGCGCTCTCATAAGTAACAAAAAAAAAAAACAATAGAATTTACATAACATTCTTACGGACTTTTGATACGCGCGTAACAATAGAATTTCACGTAATTTCAGGAACAACTTTCGAGCTGAAAATGTGTCTGTATGTTACGAAATTTCTCGTTCACTAATCTCCGCGTTCGCTTTCTCCGCGTGTTTCGCCGATTGATTGCGCGAAAGAATACGTTTAAGAAAAGCACTGCGGTAAATCGGAGCACGCGAGTAAGCGAAGAGGAGATCCGCGGCGGAATCATCCTCGTTGATTCGACGAACAGCGAATAAAAACGGCCGCGACACTTTCAGGATAGATGTGATATAAGGTGAATCTTACCTTACCCTATTACGCATATATAAATATCGAATATTGTACGTAATTGTGATAGTTCTCCGTAAACTCACAAAAAGAAAAAATTCGCCAATTTCAGCGATACCTCCCCCCTCCCTCGCATTCTCCTCCCAAGCACCCATCGATTTCCCATCTCGATCCCGCGAGTACGACTGATATTTACAGGATATTGTTCCAATTGGATGGTCCCAAGGAAGCCGGGGAATCCAAAAGCAATAAATTCGTAGAACGGCCGTGCATCAAACAAGATTTGTACATTAACAAGATGCACGCCCGATAGAATATAATAATTAGGCAGATAGATAATGAGAGAGAGAGAGAGAAAAAGAGAAAAAAAGTGTGAGAAAACGTGTGAGAGAAAGAGCGCGAAGATGCGATAAGAATAGACGAGCGATTTTTACATACGCAATAGTTTAAGCCTTCCCAACGACATAGCTAATCACAATTATTTACGTGTACACACGCTTATAAAACGTGGCCGGATTAGCGGAATGTGCGGCACAGAAAAAGAGAGAAAGAGAGAGAGAGAGAAAGAGAGCAAAAAAAAAAAAGCAATAAAATAAATCGCATAAATATATAACAGGTCGAGTATAAACGCTTGTAAACAATAGAGAGAATTTATCGAATCTGCTGAGCATGTGATTTTTCGGTGTGAATTTGAAGAGTAATAAAATAAAAATAAAAAAAAAATGAAAAAAGTATGCGTTTTTTGTCACAGAAAGCGCGTCAATACGAACGTACGTGAGTTTTAATGAGACGATAAGAGAAAAAAATCGAGATGTGCATGTACGATGTTTCGTAATGAAAATGTGTGCGAAACAAAGAAATATTTAAAGGAGGAATGACACAAGGAAGTCGAAAAAGAGAGTGAAAAATGTGCGTAAAGAAAAGCGTGTGTATGTGTGTTTATTGAGCGCTTGAGTGAGAATGAAAGAGAGAGAGAGAAATTGCGTGTGTGTGTGCGCACAGCGTATTGATAATTTTGTAGCTTTTACTTAAGAACGCTACGTAAGAACATAAAGTTAACTATATATTTATAGAGATATGTGTTGACGCGCGCGGTTATTACCCCGACGAAGTTATAATATCGGAATTAACTATAACTACATAGTTAATTGCGTGCACACGTACGCATATATGCATGTGTGTGAGCTGGAAAGAGAGACACAAAGAAAGAGAGAGAGAGAGAGGGAGAGAATGCATATTTTATAGCCGCTATATAGTGCGTTCGACGAAGAAAAAGTCGCATTAATTGAAAATTACGACCAGTACGGTTATCATTATATTAAGAAAATGATAACGCGACGAAGTTATATATACATATATATATATTATATATATTATTATTACGATTATTATTATTATTATTATTATTATTATCGTCACACTACTCCCACTCTATTATGATTATTACTTAGTAACGAGGAAAGGAAACTACCAATAAAAATATACCTTGCATGATTACGTAGGGCTATACTGCCGCCGAAGCAATACAAAGAGCAATATAGAATTTAAAAAAAAAAAAAAAAACGAGCGTAATTAACGGCGTAAAGGTAAATTATATTATACCAATAATGAAAAAAAAAAAAAAATCTCGTAGATAATACACGTCTACAAAATACACATACAGGCACACGCGTCACACTCGCGTATGTTGTATACTGACACATACACACACACACACACACACACACACATAGACGTATGTATTACAGATGCACGCGAAAAACCACGTACACACACGCGGCACATAGACACATACATTATGTATGGCCCTTAAACTTATTCTGACCGTAGTGCTAATTGTACTTAGCATTTACGTAGATGACACTAATTGCCTAGATCGACCAGCCTGGCTGGTACTATATTTATTGCCGATCGGACTTCTTTCGACGAGATAAACGTAAACGTTCTCTCGGCGCGTTTAGCACGTAGAAAAGCGACGATAATAAACATTCCAGACGATTGTATTTCGCCTCCGAGGTAGTGATATAGAGTTATTGTAGATTGCTAATTGTATTTCACTCGGTGCCTGTGACAGCTACGATCGGTGTACTTAACGGAGAGATTCCTTCTCGAAAAAGCTCGAAAAAAAGTCAATATCGACTTTCCAAGAGCACGATAAATTTGCAAAGTTTTCGTGTTTTTTTCAATCTCTTTCGACAATTTTTCACATTTTTTGTAAAAAATACAATTGGAAAATACGTCGAAGCTCGTTCGAGCGATAGTTTTGTTTATGAAAATTGCAAACAACAGTCAACTTAACAAGTACGCAAACAAAAACTTGATCGTTTATGCATTGTAAAAAGAGTCGATTTTTTATTTTTTGACGTACGAAGGTACGACAAAAAGTCACTTAATTTGACGAAATATCGCTGCGATTAGAGATTTAATGGAAAAATCTAATCCAGCGAATTAAAATGTGCAAATCAGAGAATCACGACTGTAGGTCCCAGTGATCTCGAATATACAGCGCGACGTCAATCTCGTTACCTAAACGTTAATTTAATTACGGCGCGTGGACGATGACGGAAAATCGATAATACTCGATAAGTTACTCTCGCTTATAATTTCGATAATGAAAAATTTATATTTGCTGAATCTTTTCTCACATAACGCTTGACGTTGGTCTGAGCCGTGCAAACTCTTCAAGTTGCACGCTCCGCGAATTACTGTGGAAGTCTTTCGCAAAGTCTGTGGAACGTCAATCAAAGTCAATATATTGTCAGAATCGTTATTCGTGTCATCAAAGTTTCGCTTAAACTTCGTTAACAGACAGAATCTCATTAATATAAAAACTAATCACTCTGAGGATACGAATATATGAGATATTGTAATAACATTCGATCGTTGTTAGAGCAACACGCAATTTCGTCCAGTGCTTCGTTGATTTGTGTCCCTTGTTAAACAGCGTTAAAAAAAAAAAAAACCAAGTCCGCGACTCGCTGATTTCTCTCGTGTAAAACTCGCGTGCATCCTCGCAAAGAGACGAGAAAACGATTTAACGCTAAGAATAAAAGGGACACAAGTTCCAAATATTTCGTATCGTCACGAGTGATTCGCATTATAATTGACATGAAGTTTATTAAAAATTTACTCGAAAGAGATGATATTATCTGACGATCTCTGTATCGATCGGCTGCTTCACGGGTACCAGCTGGAACACGTAGTATTAGCACGGTGTGAAAAAAAAAAAAAAAAAACGATAGTGACGCTAGATGAATTAGCTTTAAGCTTCTTTCTCGCTAAGAGAGAACCTATTATTACATAACGAATATTTACATACATTTGTATTATTTGTAAACTAGCGCTAATACAAAACTCCAACTCTTCGTCCCTTGACACACACACGCGAAAACGAAAAAAAAAAGAAAAAAAAAAAAGAAACCTATATAAAAATCCATTCCCTTTTTCCGCCCTCATCCGTCTTTCCCCTCTCTATAAACCTGCATTCTTCCTATATACTACCAGTCTAGCTCGCGCCCTATAGCGAGTGCTCTTTTTTGTAAAACTATACTAGTTTGATTTATTCGTTCTGAGATCTGTAATCTTGCTCTATAACGTTTCGTCTATATAATCTCAAAAAAAAAAAAAAAAAAAAAAAAAAAAAAAAAAAAAAAAAAAAAAAAAAAAAAAAAGAGGAAGAGACGAGAACACGACCTTACCTATCCCGACATGCTTCTCATAGTGTTGGATGGTAACGTTACAAGAGACAAAAGGGAAAAAAACGTTAATTGAGCATTGTTATCTATGTAATACAACATAGGATGTTTTGTATTATATTTTCATAATAAATAGAAACGTAGAAAAAGACGTATTAACCACATTCGTGTCATTTTGTCACTCACCCTCCACCTCTCCTCCTCCACCACTATAATTTACATGCGTTCGAAACTTAATTTGCTTACAGCGAATTTAAAAGCTATCATATAAAGTAAAAATCACTTCACAATGCTGTCGTGGATGAAATTTCACTCCGGTATATATTTTTTTTTTTTTTAATTTTAAAAATAAAAAAAAGTCGTCAAGAAAGTCCAATCGTGTGAATAAATACCTTAAAATTAGTGTTGCCAGTGATTATGTTTTTTAATAACACTAAAACGAAATTTGTATGTTGAAATTAATAAATTTGTTGACGAAATTTCATAGGTGAAATTTCATCAACGATAATTTTAAGGATCAAGATTTATTCATAGTTCAAAGAGAGATATTCTTATTTAAAGATAACTTTCTCTCACAACAGAGACGGAATAAAAGAAGAATAAAAATAATTCTTTCATAAATTAATAGATGAATTTTTACTTTAACCTAAATTTATAAATCTAATTTATTAAAAATCATCTAAAATTGCAGCAACAGCTTTTAAAACTGTTATCTAATTTAAAACGCAAGAAAGTAGTAATGGTAATAATGTGAAAAATGTACTTCTATTTAAAAAACTGAGATTATACGTAGAGATTATACGTAACATATAAAATGTGCGCATACAAATATACAAATATCTCTTACAATCTATTTTTCGCAAATGTACTGTCAGAAAGAATAATCTTTCTTATTCAAGTGAAAATATGAGACGCCAGGAAAGCAGGTCTCTCTCGATCGTGGCACGTGTAAAAGGCGACGAGGAGAGACGAGGGCGGGCCCTGCTGCGAAGGGTTGCGATATCGATTTTGTCGTTCGTAGTCGATGGCGCGCAATAATCAACGCGTAATAGAAAAGCAGGCTATATTCTATTACGTACGTATATTATCTCGTAGACATTACTGGCGAAATATTTTGTGCATCTGCACACCGCGAGATTATTAACCGCGTTACTGAGAAAGATTTTTTAAACACGTAGAAATTTCATATCTCGGTCCTAACAATTAAAGCGCACGATGGCACAGAATGAGAAGTGAATTACATGCATATATATATATATATATCTCGCTGCGCTTCATACGTCAAATTTCATAAAATATGCCCGTCATTCACACACATATTCGCGAATTGTATTCCGCGGCGCCGAGGCGAAAGCCCGAAGTAAAGGCTTTAGAGAAATGGAAGTAGAGCAAGGCTCGTACGTAGGTAGGTGAGTTCTATAGCTATACCGACGGCACGTGTATCGGACTTGATGTTCAGGCACGTATTACCTGATATTCACGTATTATTGGCTCAAGCTTGAGAGGCTCCGCGAAATCTATAGAACCGGTCACGTATCGGCTCTTTCATTATAAAAGCAACAGCTTCCATATACCCTTTCGCAGCGACTAACAAGAATAAGCACGCGAACGTTTGTACGGTCTTTTCCCTTCGTACGGGCTTTTCCCTCGGATCCGAAGCAAATATTCCACGCATTTACATTTATATTCCCGCGCGCTTATACAACCTCGTCGTTGTTGTTAACGCGCACAAGTAACAATGAATGGAACTTTTCGCGTAATTCTGAAAATGACTGTTGTGTGTACTCAAGCTTTGATCGCGCGCGTTTACAATCTGTAATATCACCGCGCGATATCCGAGATATTTAACTTTGTTGTTTGTACGAAGCATTACGAAACTTGCCTAACTTCGCTCTCTTTCCTTATTTATGAGAATTTTTCCCCCCGTGTGAATACATGTAAAGCCAATTGTCTCCTGAGCGAAAATTTATCACGGGCTTGTCACTCGCAAATCATGTGCAAGTGTGTGTCGTGTTAAATATATTTATTTGTAGCAAAACTTGAAAAAATTTTTAACATATTTTTAGTATGTACAATACGCTAAGTTATATCATACATATATTTAAAAAAATTTCGGTACGGCTATTGATTAAATATTTTTAGTTAAGAAAGAAGGTAAGTTTTCTTTAACCTTCCTTTATAATGTGCGAGAACAAATTACGACATTTACTTCGTGGAGATGTCGTGGAATTAATCACAGCTTGTAAAAACCGCAAACAACTATACATGTACCAAATAAATCGCATTGTTGGTGAAAGGAAGCGGCGTCGCTGTGTGTATATATGTACATGCGTGAGAGATAAAAGATTATATTGGCTACTGAATACAGCGCTGTTTTAATGAACAATTCTAAGAGAGAAAAAGAAAAAGAGAGAGAGAGAGAGAGAGAGCGAGCGCGCTGTTAGTCCGGAGATTAAACATATCTCTCACACTACCTGCAGAGTCACCGCATTTTTTCATTAACTGAAATGCATATTTTCACGGTGCATTTAGCGCAAAAAAAAAACCAAAAAAAAACCTCAGCTCCACTCATTTTAAATATAACCATGATATATATTTTTCCACTTTTTTATTTTTATTTACTGAATATTTCTTGCATAATTTTTAAAAATCTTAGAAGAATTGCGCAGCAATTAAAACCGTAGTATATAATATAAAACTATATAGCCTTATACAATTATATACAATAGAACTATAATATAATAGAACTCTATATAGCCTTATAAAATTATATATATAATAATATTTAATAATCATAACAATATAAAAATAAAAGAACGTGCACAATCAATTGTTTACAGTGGAACTAATGAGACAGAGAATAAATCGCGCGTCTGTTCGTTAAATGACAGATCGAGTACAATCTTTATCCGTTTATTGTTTCTTTTTTTTTTCCAAATTATCTCTTTCAACGTATATATCGAGCATCGAACGCGCGCGTGGTCATAGTTCGCGCGCGAAATAAATTGATGAGAAGAAGACTTCACGCTGCCAGACGGGAAAGTGTTGTGTATAAAGTGGCGCAGTGCAATCCGACAGAATTTCGTGTTCAAATCGTACTTAGCATTCAGGGACCCCGCTTTTGTCGACTACGCTCGAAAGAGATCACAACGATATGGAAGAAATCACCGCTACGTTCTCATAAATAATACGGCGTGTCACCTCACACGGTGTAACAGCGACCCATGGGAATTTCCAGGAACGACATCGAGTCACTCAGCGAGGAAAATCTGGTACGTAATTCCCGGGAGAGAACGAAAGCGTGATCTAAAAAATTCAAAAACCTCCGAAAACACATTTGCGACACACACAGAGTGTCGTTCCCAAGCGACGTAATAATACACACAAATAACGTAAATAATAAAATATAAAGAAGTAAAAAAAAATTATATATACAATATATGTACGCGTGAAATATTTCGCTCGTTTCAGACGTGTTCTTCTAATTCCGTGCGAAATGTTTGCTTATCACAAAGAGTGCATTCTCAATATTATCACAAGTTGAGAATAACAAGGTCTCACATACAACTCTAATTTAGATGTGAATACAAGTGTGCACAGATGTAGATTTAGATCGCCTCTATGTGGACTGATCAAACACGCGAAATGTTTGCAATCCATGTATGTATTATTTCAACGTCCGCGTACAACTATCACGCTGATCGTTATTCTCGCGCTCCAAACTAAAATCTCTCTGGTGTTATCACGAGAGACCCGGAATTTGGGTCAAGTACACGCGTGCGCGGGAATTTTTTCAAGTAC
Organism: Pseudomyrmex pallidus; assembly: GCA_014825455.1. Taxonomy (NCBI): domain Eukaryota; kingdom Metazoa; phylum Arthropoda; class Insecta; order Hymenoptera; family Formicidae; genus Pseudomyrmex; species Pseudomyrmex pallidus. The sequence goes on along the minus strand of QVNV01015812.1, from coordinate 55,032 downwards.
AAACTAAAAACACGGTTTATCAATTGTTCACGCGAATCTATAAAAATAATTTTTGCCGATTTGTTGAGAAAATGTCAATGTATATATAAACTTAAACGCGCTGCGCGCGCTTACCTAAATTTATCATTTATTTAGGGTATATCTCACAATCAAAGAGAGTACCTTGTGTAATATTAAAACTTGGTGTTTTTTTTTTTTTTTTTTTCAGCTGAGATGCCCCTCGGCGAACGAAGGAGGTAAGACTTCGCTTGAATGTCGCATGTATTAATAATATCTGTGTCATGTATTTTGACGTGACACCGATATTAGCTCAGAGAAAATTAGTTCTCTGATTAATTGCCTGGCGCGCAGACGAAGATAAATAAAACGCTTCTGTGTATTTGTCGTTCGGTATATTGCGTCACACAAATGTCTTAATATTCGCTATATATAAATAACTTTGCTAATTGCTTGACAAATTCATGTAATATATATCTCGCATTGTGTGTGTATTGATTCGGCCTTGAGATCGATTGAAAATTGTTCAACCAAATTATTAGGATGAGCATGCGAAATGTACTTTGTGGCAAACGTTAAGATCTTTTACGATCTGCGGTGTATCTCCAGACGCCGCGCGTCGCGCGATTTCGCGGCGGCACAGACGCGAAAAAACTTTCCGCATATACTCCCTCTCTTACTTACTGTCTGAGAAGTCGGCCTCTTGGTGCAATAGGTGTGTTTTGTTTGCTCGTGATCTCCTCAAGATCAAGAGAAATCGAAACCGATATTCATTGTTCCGAGAGAGGAGCAATGTGGAATCGCGTTCATTGCCGATTCGATCGCGTAGTGGCGAACAGTATAGCAGCGGCTACCGGTGGCGCGGTCGGAAGATATTCTCTTTCCAGATTTCGGAAAATCAACAGTCGAATTTTTGACGACGAGCAAGCAATTCTTTTATTTTTTATTTTAAACGAAGCCGGATCACCTAAGGTCGACTTGCGTAATCGAGAACAATTCTGCGTGAACGATTGCGCGAGAGGACACAGTCGACTGCGTCTGAATGAACATGAATTAGTGACAGGAATTTCTGACGCGGTAATAACAGAACACATTATCGCCGTGTAATACATTGATGCTTTTTTTTTTTTTTTTCAAAATTTTCTTTGCCCCGGTTATTTCGCTCATTAACGTCCAGGACGTCTTCTCGCGAAGAACAAGAAGAAGGCCGGGTTCTGTCGTGAAAACATAGGTATGGAGAAAAAACACGTTATTTTAATTATCTTCCGACTTCACACATATACATTTATATTAATTAACATATTAATATATGTATTATTATATAATTTATTTTTTCAACAGTTGTTCAAGTCACATTTACTGACGATAATTTTCTCGATGATTTTGTTTAATTTGCGACTCCTGCGTAATGTTTAATAGATTCGAATAGTTTCTTAGAAAACATTACCGTTTTATCAATGCGCAGTCTAGTGTCAACACGCATCTTGACGTGTATATAGTTTAGCGTTATCAGAAATCAACGCGAATCTCACACACGAGTTTCACACAAATGGCAAGTCACGAATCTTGTTTCGTAAAACAACTTAATTTTGCGTATTATTCCAACACATTTTGCTCAGGCTGTTAAGCATATGTAGCGTATTTCGTTAAATAAAACTTTACACGCGCGCACACACACGTAATTCGCATCAGCACAATTTATTGAGAAAAGAGACGAGTGTAATTTGTTATCACACGTTGGCACCGAACGCCGAAGTCCGATAGAAACCTCCTCCTACACTGGCGTAATGCATATCTGTCCCGTTCACGCGATCTCTTCCGTCGTAACATGCGATATCGCGCTCTGACGATATCGCAGCCTAAAAAAGAACAGCACGTATTTAATAGCGTTTTATCGTCGGTCGCGAACGAATTTTTTAAATTCGTTGAAATTGATGTTGAAAAGCGCTCGCGAACGCTAGCTTCGACGGAAAGAGCCGCCTCCGGCGCGCATTATGCGTTCGTTTATCGCCGTGTGCACTTGTTCCGAAACCACACTCGTGTGTTCGATTAATTAATTAATAACGAAGCGACGTTTGACGCGAGCGCGGTGAAGTTCGAGTGACTGGATCTCTAATTCGATTATCGACGTCGCCAAGAACGAAGCTATTTTCCGCTTTTTTTTTTGTTTTGTTTTTTATTTCTCACAGGTGAAAGTTATTCTTGATCGTATGTCACGGTAAGTGTGTGCGGTACAAATCAATTAAATTGATCAAATCAAAATCGATACGACGCATGCACGAATTTCAGATAACGCGACATCATCTTCGGTGTCTCGATGTTCTTCTTGTGACTTTATATCAACTTTGTTTCAAAACGTTAATCAAGTTTGCATTATCTCGTCGGGTATAATGACCTAAAGCGTGATACGTATGTGTATGATATGTGTCATCGTTTTCTCATCATTCGACATCCATCATGTGATGTTTGTTCAGACATTTCTTCCCTCTTCCACTTGTAATATACACGTATACAATTGACGATTCAGAGGCGTGTTTATCGACGCGATACCAATTGTCACTTCGCACGATCTTCTCTCCCTCTCTCCCGTAAGCTGCTTATTTAATAAACTACAAAGCTCGCGATTACGTGTGTGTGCTCGACGAAGAAGAACAATAAACCTCAATAAAAGATATAAAGAACGCATCAGATAGACGCGCATTATCTTCAAAAAAAAATATTGAATCAGGACACCGGCCAATTACCAGACTACAGTAACGCGTTGAACGCACACACGCGCTTTAGTTATCAGATCCGCTCGGTTCGTGAAAGTTCGCATATTATATCGCAATTAGACAGAGCTGCGAAACAATCAGAATTCAGAATTCCGAGATACATACATACCTCGAGATATTCGCGATGACAACAGGTAATCCGATATGTGTACCTACCTACCTGTTAATTACCCTAATCAGTGAATTATAATATCGCATAATCGATTATTGTTGAGAGAGATAAAGCAATAATTAACAGTTCTTGTTTGTTAACAGCAGTTGATTAGCAAATAATTAACAGACTCGTTGATTATTTTAGTATCTCGCTATTCTATACGTGTTTGTTTTATACTTTCTAGACGCACAAATCGCAATTTGACTTAAAAAAAAAAAAAAATAAAGCATGGCATTCAAATATTTAACAACGTAACTTGTCGAGCGATCGAGTCGAGTAATATCGCTACATATATATGACACAAATAGCATTAGTTTACCATATTTCTTCCGAATCGCCAACCGCGTGCCACGAATTCAATTCCCAACGCAATTCTCTGTTTCGATTTGCATCGAACAAACAAAACTCGCGGTACCGAATTGAGAAAAACTCGTAAAATACATTGCACGTTCTTTCCGATTACGTAGGACATTTAAAATTAAGTAATTTTGATAAAATTAAATAATTTTGATAAAATATAATTAAACACGATAATTGCATGATATCTCTCGTACTATGCGTAAATATCTATACGTGTAAACTAAGATCTATTTTCTCTTTAACCTGTAACATGACAGATCAGATGGATTTCTGTTTTTCAGTGTTTCTTATGATCTGGTTTTATAATCAGTTATCAAAAATTTTATTATTGCAATTACAATATTCTACCACGACAGTTTCAAAAAATTCAAAGAAATGTCTATGATAAAATATTGAACTTTTCTATATTTACTTCAATATATTCAATTTCATATTCACTTTAATTTTTTTTTGTATATAGTTCAATTCAATAACTTTTTATCCAAACGATTCAAATTCAATAACTTTTTATCCAAACGAAAAAGAAAAAGAGAAAAAATCTCATTGTACAATACGACTAACAGAATTAGAGTCCGTTTTGGATCGAAACTGTTTTAAAATCGACTACGTCCGTTCAACGAGAAAGCGGCCGTAGTAATGACCTAATTATTCTATTAATTAGCTCACATCTGCCGAATATATGTATATGACGCTCGCACATGTATGAAATGTGTGATCTCAGTCAAACGTTACTCGTTCGCAGACTACTTGAGCGACGACATGTCGACAACTACCCCGGAATTGACGGTCAGACGGCCGGTCTACCAGCAGGACGAGCTTAATCACTTGTGCAAATACGTAAAACCTAAGAGAACTTGTAAGTATCTAGTCGCGAAGTATCTAGCGCGGCCGGGGCGCGCAGAAGAATGTAGACGCTCTTATTTTCCTTTCACCTCGCTCGCCTTTTACTTCGGCGCGTGCGTTTTCGCACGGGAAAAAAAAAGAGAATCGCTTCTTCACGTGTCAATCTGCTCAAAACTGCTTATTAGCAGAATTGGTTATAGATTGATTGATTAAAGGATTATGCGAGAAAACTCCTAAACGCAAAAATCACTTCAAAAAGTTGAGGGACACTTTTTATGCGATAAGAAAGTTTATAAAAGATCGCGAGCTCACAAATCGTCAAATAGAGAGAGATTTTCGATAATAAAATTCAAATTTCGTAAATACCGACGTAATTTACAACAATTTAACTCGAAAGACCTCGAAAAGCAGTGTAAAGTGTCTTAAAGTAAAGTCTGCCTCAAATCATCAGAAAAACAAAACTCGCGCATATATTGTTATCTCTGTTTGCATTTAAACGGCCTTTAAGAGACGTACCGTGCGTTAAAAAAAAAAAAAAACATTAGTGAAATACGCCGATGTTCTTTTCGTAATTTAATTTAATCAGGCATAAATTTATCGATCTTTTTTTAGTTAGGAACGAGGTGACGAGACGATGTAAAAAAATCAAACCGGTCGCAGTCTTGAAGAAAACAATACCGTTGACTGACTGGCTGTTTTCGTACGACTGGAAAAACAACGTTTTGGGAGACATTGTCGCCGGAATTACCGTGGCTGTGATGCATATTCCGCAAGGTACGTTGAACACACTGTTAGGGGGCAATAAATTAAATGAAGAAATTTCTTCGAAATAAATGTGAAATCGATAAAAACACGATATTTGCGAGTAGATGCTAGAATTTTCGGTTATATTCGCTGGATATTTTATAGATCGCCCAGGTATATTCGTAGACTACAACTGAGACACAAGGTTATTATGATAATAGAAGATCGACTTTATTGCTTTCGATATAAACGGTATTATTATTTACGATCTAGCAAAAACCTGACTGAAAATATCGATGTTTGCGAAATTTAGTCCGAATTTATAGTCTCTCTCTATTCTCTCATTCACATGCACGTACCGCGTTCATTTTTATCATCCACTTTTGTCATCCTTTAAATTACTTTTTACAATAATTTTTGTTTTCCGTTGCGCAAGAAAAATTAAAATCGTCACTAGAGGAAAAAAAAAAGGATTAAATATCAACGTTATTTTCTCCAGGTATGGCGTATGCAATTTTGGGCAATGTTCCGCCGATTGTTGGCATGTACATGGCTTTCTTCCCGGTCTTGGTGTACTTTTTTTTCGGCACATCCAGACACAATTCCATGGGTACGTATCAACACCATAAAAAATATATAATTTATATTCTATGCAAAATTCTATTCATATAACAAAAACCAACCGCGTTTGTTAGTGAAATGTATACAGAAAATTAACATCCGATGAAGTTTTATCCGCGAAATTACATGTTGATTTAAATACAGATTTTTGCAGTTCGAATAATCGTCGCTTCTTTTAAGGTACGTTTGCCCTCGTCTGCATGATGACCGGAAAAGTCGTCACCACATACAGTTCCGTTACGGTTCCGACAAATATTACATCGGTTCAGAACGGCACCCTAGCATCCAATATGAGTCAGTACACGGCGATGGAGGTCGCAACGGCGGTTACATTTACGGTTGCCGTTATACAGGTAAAACTCTGCATCACACACGCGCAATATCAACAACATTTATTTTTCTACGAGATTAAACAATTAGTTTGACTAGTTCTTTTTTTTTTTTTTTTTACATTTTTCCGTAAAATGTTTGCTCGTACTTTTCTCCCCTCTGTATATTGCATAAAATTTTTTCGTTACATGTTTTCACCCTTTTCTTGTTCCTTTTTGTACCGTTGGCTCTGGTCCGTTTTAATTATTATTCTCGCTGTTGTGTACACATCCTCATACATATACATTTCGCTCTCTTGACCTCCCAACGACGTCACTCAAAATCTCTCGTCTAGTTAGGAATGTACGTGCTGCGTTTGGGCATAATCTCGTCTCTCCTCGCGGACAGCCTCGTGAGTGGATTCACGACTGCAGCGGCAATGCACGTGTTTACATCGCAAATAAGGGACCTCTTCGGGCTGAGCGACCTGCCGCGACGCAGGGGCGCATTCAAGCTTATTCTCGTGAGTAACAACTAAATTTTGTTTGGTCCCGTAAATATTAGTCGAATCTCTTCTCTCGCTCAGACACGCATCGCTTCTTCGTCCCGTTTTTATTCCTTTATTTTTTCTTCACCCTCTCTCCCTCCCTCTTTGTCATCCCAACAAAATGTTTGCACTCGGCAAACATTTAGGTAATCGTGGCGAACGCTTCCTGTAGATATTCCCGAGCAATCAAGTTGTAATTTAAACGTCGAGAAAGCGTTGTGCAATGCGCACACACGAAGATTTACATAATGTTACAGAAGGTCACGGAAAATATTTTTTTATTAACTTTCTGTGTATGTTTTTTTTTTAATAAACTTCTTACAGCCGTCTTATATAAAATCTCGCTTCCAATATGTAGTTTTTGCTAATTTAGATCTTTTTTGCGTTTGAAGTTGTTATATTCACAGTTAAGATTTTCGCGTTTAATTGTTTTTTCAGACTTACGTCGACATCTTCGACAGTCTGAACAACATCAATACAACCGCTGTGATACTATCTTGCGTTACCGTCATAGTACTTATGTTCAACAATGAATTTCTTAAGGTTGGTGGATACATGTTAACGTTTTGAAACAAAGTGTAAAGTAGAAGTACGCAAACAAAAATATATTTTGGATAAATTTTATAACATTCTATTCACGAGTGTGTTTTGCGAAAAAAAAAATATTTTGAATTTCAGCCAAGAGTCTCGAAGTTGTGCGCCTTTCCAATTCCGATAGAGATGCTCGCGGTGATGATCGGTACTTTGGTTTCGATGCAAATGAATCTCGCGGATACGTACAACGTGATAACGGTTGGCCATATACCCGTGGGGTAAGTATATTTTTTCAAATAATATTCAATTAATTTTTTTCGTACGGCTCTTAGTCTCGCAAAGTAAATTTTTAATTCAAATATTAACTTTTGACTGTGTTAAAATTAATTAATTAATTTGTCAAATCCGCGAGTGAGAGAATAATTCTCGGAAAATTATGTATAACTCTCTCCGCGACTTCTTCGCATATACTCCCGTATAATATCAAGATTTTTCAAGATGATAGAAATCTTTTTCAGATTCCCAGTTCCGTCGGTACCACCGTTATCCCTTGTACCTCACATTTTAGTAGACAGTTTCGTAATTACTATGGTCGCTTACACAATATCAATGTCCATGGCACTGATCTTCGCGCAAAAGGTGGGCTATGAGATCGACTCCAATCAAGAATTAATGGCACAGGTAAATTGGAAAATTGCAATATATTTTAATTAACATATGTATTGTTTTTTTAATTACATATATTATAATCGAGATGTTTTCGGAACAGCAATCTCTCTCTCTCTCTTTTTTTAATATAATTTGTTTCTATTACATACATATTGCATCGTAATGTGCGTCTTTTCAATATCTGTTTTAATTTAATTATCTGTTTTCAATATTATCTGTTTTAATTTAATTAATGATACGTATGCGCGCGTATATATATATATATATATGTATACGAATCCCATAACAACGAAACGGAAATATTTTTGCAGGGCTTGGGAAACCTTGTAGGTTCTTTCTTCTCTTGTATGCCCATCACGGCTTCGTTATCCAGATCGTTGATTCAACAAACTGTAGGCGGACATACGCAGCTGGCTAGCTTGATATCGTGTGGAATTTTAGTCAGCGTATTACTGTGGATCGGTCCGTTCTTTCAACCCCTGCCACGAGTAATTATTTTCTCATTCACAGAATAGTAAAAAAATCGCATCGATCATAATTAATGTGACTTCGATGTGTTTATTGGATGAGCAGTGTGTCCTAGCAAGTATAATCGTGGTGGCGTTGAAAGGAATGCTGATGAAGGTCACCGAGTTTATCAAGTTCTGGAGATTGGACAAAACGGATGGTGGCATTTGGGCCGTAACCTTCGTCATTGTAGTTCTTTTTGACGTCGAGTACGGATTATTGGTCGGCGTGCTTCTCTGCATCGGACGGCTGCTTGTTCTCGCAATGCGACCTTACACTTGCAAACTGGCTCAAGCACCCGGCACCGAGCTTTATCTGGATGCCAAGAGATACAAAGGAGTATGAAGAGCTTGTAATTTGAGCTACGTTCGCTTTTCTTACTTTGCTTTTTTTTCTTTTATCCTCGTTGTTTTTGCAACTATTTTCAGACCGTAGAAGTCCCTGGCATCAAAATCTTTCACTATTCCGGCAGTCTAAATTTCGCGTCCAGACAATATTTCCGCGAGGAAGTTTATAAAATAGCGGAGTTAGTGCCTCAAATAGAACTGAACAGGCTAAAGAATGCGGAACGCAACGATGTTGCGCCAGGAGAAATTAAAAAGGTAAAAGTACAATTTGCAGATGTAAGCACGCGTAGACAAAAATGCGAAAAACCAAGTGCTTTCGCAGCTGAAACGGTAAAAGGCAACTACACGAATATGAGAAGTATTCCGTGTTCAACTTCTAGCCAAAGTATTTTTTTCGCAATAGTTTTTTAAATTTTATAAAAAGGAAAAGACGATCGTTTCGATATAAACGCGTATAAAATTAATGACAAAACTTTGATATTTTTTGAAAATGCCAGCTTCAAACTTTCAAAGTCGAAAAAAAAAATGACTAAAGATCAAGAAACGTTCTACAATTTTCTGTAAGAAAAATACTCGTTCTCGATTTACTTTTAAAAGTTCGTGTCTCATTTTTATTTTACAGCTGCATATTCTTATACTGGACTTCACCGCATTATCGCATGTCGACTTGGCGGGCGCGAATGCACTGCGAAGTATTGTGGACGAATACTGCAGTATAGAGGTGTCCGTTTATATTGCAGGTTGCTCCGGTTAGTATGTGTTTGTTATTACATAGCTTGCCTTTGTGATCGCGAATTCACACTTGCATAATTAGTACGTTATAATTACATTGTAGACAAAATTTGAAGTTATTTATACGTGAAACGTTGAAATTAGTTATTAAATATTCAGTTAAATACTTTCTGGTCAACTCGACATCGATTTCCAGGTCCCGTGTACGAGAGAATGAGAAAGTGCAACCTGATCGAACAGAACGACAATCATTTCTTCGCCATGTTTCCCACCGTCGCCGACGCCGTACATTACGCGCGCTCGCAGGGCGAAGTGCTTACAACAACTTCGTGGAGCACTCGCATCTGCGACGAGAACATCATGAGTAGTCTTTAACACGTTTATACAACTCCAATATTATGAGATAACGTTTCATACGCGATAATGTAATTTAAGAAACGTTTTTCTATTAACACGCGCATTTACAACTCGAGTATTTCTTGTAAGTTTTTATCTCGACTTTTTAAAAATCTCTTCAAACATAGCGGATCATATACTGACGCTTGTATTATTTTCATGTTAACGGTCGAATTATGTATTTTTGCAAACACATTGCTTCATATTCCTTTTGTCGACTGTTTAAAATATTCTCCTTTAATTAATTTTCGATCATTTTCACTAGTGTATTCAATGTATTGTATTTTTAGAGAGGCTTCCTTTCTATTATCACAAATATTTATATGACCTCACCAATATTTATTTGCCTCGCACCGCTTTCTTTATTTATAGAAGTTATTTATCAATAATGTCTGATAGTTTACTAACCGAGCGATATATATTGTATTTATTATAATTTTCAGTTATCTTATAGCTAAGTTATTGTTAATGACGATCTCGAATTTTGTATTGTCACGACAAGATCGCCTTAGATGTTGATTTTTTAAATAGTATTTTTTGTGAGCAATAAAAAAAATTATAGTAGTCGTATAAGCACGCCGATTTTAATTCATTTTTTTCTGTCAACGAAGGGAACCACAGGGCTGTCGTCATATTGCGTGACGTCATTCTCTATGACATCATTACCTTTTATCGTATAATTTAATATCTATCGAAGAAGCCGCCGGTAATATTTCTTTCGCTTCGCACCAGTCGTTGCAATTTTTCAATAAACGACAACGTTCAGGTGCCTGGTTTTATAGCAAATTGAATTAGTTTATCGTGGAATATTTATACATAAATAATAAAACTATTGCTTTTTGAAACAAAAAGCCTGAGGAAGCCGCCAGCAATGTTTTCTTTTCTTTCGCACGCAATATGTGAAGTAATCCGAAGTCGTAATGTGTTATTTGATGAAACTTATCGGCATCTTGTGTAAGATACACATTTGCGAACGAGTTTGGTAGGCAAATTTTCGACATACTGTGTACATACATAGCTGCACGCGTGATTTATCGATGTATCACGTCTCGAAATACATGAAAGTCTAGGACGCGCGCATTGAACGTACACAAGAATGCGCGCATTGAATTTAAAAAAATCACGTACGTACATACATACATACGTAATGTAGATATCGTAAGTGCTTTTATACGTGAAATTGGCTCTAGCAATACAAGACGTATGGTATTATTGGAATCGGGCGTGTGTGGTGGTTCTGTTTTAGATAGTGCGGCCGTTTTAAAATTCGCGCCACATGACAGGTCGGGCACGTGGCGTCGCGCCGCGACTTTCGTATCTGCGCATTCGCCTAATACACACACGTTTTTGTGGTAGTCACATCTGACGGGTGTATCGTTGTCACGTCGTACAGATTTGGTTATCATGAACGCGCTAGTGCAATATTTCAAGTCCATTCCAACGCACATGGTAAGCGGCCCAAGTCCAGACACATATTTTCGAGTAATCAACGCGCTTTTATGTGCGACCAGTCAAAAACGAGATAAATTGTTATTACGTGAGGTTAGGTTGCGGAATGTCACCGTATGTCGTGTAAATCTTAAACACATCGCGCGGTATTATCGGAAGAATTTGCAATTTAGATACGTGTGAGACTGTCTGCGCGACAGTTGTTTGTTTACATTTCGAGAGTTTTATGCGCAATTATGTATTATTCACAAATGTGGAAAAACTCATGTGTTTAAATAATCATGTGTTATTTGTTTTCTGTAGGATTATGACGGCCAAGCAAGAGCAGAAAGGCTGTCGAGGGTGATAATAACGTTATTTGGTGTAAGTCACATTTTTGTAGAAGAGCTTGAGCACATTTGTTGCTTAATAGTCGATAATTTTTTTAGTATGGAATACATGTATTGTTCGCAGGTAGTCGGACTGATATGGGGGTATATTATTCAACAATTCTCACAGACAATTTATATTTTGTACGCTGGCTTTGGTCTAGCTCTGATGCTCACCGTACCTCCATGGCCCATATATCGCCACAAACCATTGGACTGGCAAAAGCCACAGTCGGAAGCTCCTTCTAAACCTAAAAAGAAAAAATAAATACAAAATAACTATTTTTAATTTATATGAAATATATATAATTTATAATTTGCACAATGGCGAACCAAAATCAAACTCGTGTGTTGCCAAAACAATTTGTGTTTGGCTACACGAGTTTGATTTCTGCAAATTAAACATCTATACTTAAATCTACATTTGTTTGTTCTTAAGCAGTTATGTGAGATAAGCAGTTATGAATGTCTTTAATGTGAAAATAAGTGTGACTGTGTGAGGAAGATCATGTGTTTGTTTTTTAACACGCATATGTTACATGTACTTTGTTGGTTAATATAAAAACAAGCGAACATTACACAAATAAAAGATACAGTTTTCAAAAGCTATAATAGTGTAGCAATCTTTTACATTTAGCACCGAAATAAATCAAGAAACATTTCAAAGTCTGGTTACTGAGAATATTAACTAAAATTATTTTTAAGAATATAAATGTGTTACCTCAAGATATTTTGTACATTTCGTCTACTTTTTGAGATTAATTATTTGTTTCATTGTTATATATAAAAAATATTTAGTAATTACACTTGTGTTATATTATACGAAAGTAATAGATAGAAAGTATAAGCCGTCAAGCGTACGTATAATCAAATAATTACCAAACATTAAATTGCTTCGAGTTACAGATGGTTACATAAGAATGAAAAAAAGAGAGAAGCAACCGCGTAATCGTGTTATATCTGCAACAATTTTGTATCGGGCAATAGCTTTTCTCTTCCGCAACGGAAACAACTCTTATATAATCGCTTGTGCTCCAAAAAACGGTAGAAAACGTTGATCCGGTCTCGCCGGCTTGTAAATCGTCAGTCAATTAGATGTCCTTTGCGATTACGGACACACCGCGTCGCACTCGGTTAAAACTCGGTTGGATCCGTTCCAACGTTTGACTTTCATCGATCATGTTTTCCATTTTCTCCGGTCACAGACTCTCTGACCGGATCATCATTTCCCTCAAAATTGCCAATCAACTTTCGCAAAGTGATTATCATTTTGCATAGGAATGGAATATAAAATGCAAAAACCAAAACGGATCAGAAAAAATAAATAAAATAATAATATTAGATAAAATAAAAATAAAAATGCAAATAAATAATAAGATAATAAATTAAATTAAATAAAAATGCAAAAAGTTGACATTTACAATACTTTCACGCTTATATCCGCTTGATTTTGGCGGTTATGCAATAATCGTGTAATCGTATCTTCATTATATTGCAATTTGCTGTTCTCGAAGTCACGTGTACACACACGTACATAACGGTTCATAAATTAAAAGAAGAAATCGTATTAACTATAAAATCGTTCAGAACCGCTTCTGCGGTAGTTCTTAAAAAAAAATTTTTTTTTTTTTTTTTTTTAGTGTTTCTTTCCTTCTTTCCTCTTTTTCTGATCACACGCTTACCTGTCCCGTACGGAGATACGCAAAGTTGTATGTGTATAAGAGGGTGTTACGAAACACTTTCTCCCTGTATGATGGATATTTTAAGTATGCAACTTGTACCACTTCCTGTAACAGGAAGGCGAGTCCGATTGGAAAAAAAAGTGGACGTAATTGCAGCGGAACGTACAACGTATAACACGGTCTCGATCGTTACCTTGGTCTTAACACTGAATCGTTTATTTAGGCATAGCTCTTGCAATTAGGGATTAGCAAATGAAAGCGGGAAAATCTGCAAAATTACAGTAATAATCCACGCGCAATTAATATGTCCTGAATGCTCTCGTTGAGTGTCAAGAAAATAAAAACCGCAAAACACGTTATGTTATTTCGTTTCAATTTTGCGATATTTTTTTTTTTTAACACTTGGAGACATTACAAGTACGTGATTTTATCTGAAAAATAAATGAATGATTTTTAATAAAAAAAAAAAAAAAAGAAACAATTTATTACGAGATGACATTTTATTTTATGAAAAATATAATCGTTATAATTAAACACGTAAAAAAATCTTATATTTTTAAAATTAGAGATTACAATAACTTTTGTATAGTTTTTAATAAATATATGATTAGCTTGTGTGTAACATATACGATTCGAAAATAGTCAATTTATTAAGAAAAGAAAAACAAAATTGCGTACATTCTTACGAGGAAATCCAACGCAGCGTAAAATTATATGAGTGCAACGCACTATTTATTTACGCATTAGACAAACAGATTCATCATCGTATTTGCAAACTTTCGCTCTGATATAATCTGCTCTAATATAATATCTCATTACGCGTTTAAATGTAAATTAATTTGAAAGAGAAGACTTGACTTTTTTCTTAAAAATTCCTCGCACGTATTTGGAAGATCAAGATGTTACATCACTGGCGACTGCGATTATGTGCTCTCTCGCGTCGCGTTTAAGTAATGAATTTACATTTTACAGTTTCACGGAATTCTGATCTTTTTTTCATTGGGATCGATTGAGAGACAGGTTTCACTCCGGAACCAGAAGTTGTTTCATTGAAGCAACATTGCGAGAGAAATCGACTCATAATTTATTATTTACAAATCAATATGTTCCCAGCAAACACAGATTATAGCTATGTAACATAGATAAATCAGTGTTTGAATTTGCTTGTACGAACTACCCCTGGAGTTCCCTGAACGCTACGCGGCTCGCTTTTCTTTCTCATTTCGCTTACCTCAGCGTTTCCTCCAAGTTTCGTCATTTGGTAATGAGACGCGCTCTGGATATCGTACTAACTGGCAGTTGCAAATAAATTCGAGCACTGATATAAATAATAAGATGTTATATCTATTTTTTAAACAAAATTCAAAATCTACTTTGAAGCCGTGATTCACAGTTAATCGTGGTATCAATTTTCGGAACTAGAAAAAACTACTCATTTGTTAAGGATACGTTTATTATGTTATACAGTATGTACAAATCGTACCATAACTTTTAAATAAATATGAATTTAATCGATGTCTCAAGAAATGTTTTATACAGATTTAATTTGGTATTTCAGAATCAAAACACACAGCGCACATGTAATAAAAATATATTGCGTAGACAAATATGTCTTGCTTTGCGTGATGTAACGTAGATTTCCCATCACATTCTACATTTTACATATTTAATTCCGCAAAACTCACTAATTTGAAAGATATCGATGGAATTTATTATGATGTTTTCGGGTTTCTCGTGCACACTCTCACTTTTATCCACTCTGTCACGAAACCATTTTTTCCCTTTCCCTCGGTGTATACGTATTTGTGTTTTTTTGGCTTAAATAATTAAAAACTATTTAGATTAAATAATTGAAATATGTAACATCGTTGCGTAATTAATTTTAAAACGAATAAAAAAAAGTGAGTAGAGTTCGGTGTTTTTTTGCATGATTGTAAGTCACACCGCATGTCACAGACACACACACTTGTATAAAAATTTAATTTTGGCAAACAGTGATTTCTCTTCAAATTATCTTTTAAAAATATCTAAATGTTGGAAAAAGTTGCCCTGAAATTACGCGCGCGCGAACGGAATCATCCTCGCGCAAGGTCCGATTCGCACTCGAGGCGTCGTCGCCGTTGCTCACACACATATCGCACGCACATCGTCGAGTTACGCAGCGTCGAAACGCGAACGTAACGCGAGCCTTCGCGTTTCCTTGCTTTTACGTAACTTATGATCCCGAGCCATTTTATTCTCCCACCCTTTTGCAATTTCACCGGGTGGTTTTGGCCAACGCGGTCTGTCCTTTATAAGCGGACATCCCCGACGCTCAAAACAGAATCGTGCCGACACAGTTCGTAAACGCACAGCACGCACAGCCGTCGCACACGCGAATTAATTTTTTTCCGAAGTAAACTCAATCGACACCGCCCGCCGAGTCGAAGATGCGCTCCTACACTGTAGCTGTGAGTGTTTTTATTATAATATATATACACATTATATACGTATTCATTATTCGGAATTTTCAACTTCAGAAGTTCTTCGACGGTTTTGTGATTTCTTGTGATTTTGATGATAATAATCGCGTAAAATCATTTGAAATCGAGTGTATCGCTATCTTAATTTTTCAAAAATTGTGCGCGAATATTTTTGTGATCATACAATTACTGTGACATAATTTTGCGTTCATTGTCGAAAAAATATAGACTCCGATTATATATTGTTGAAAACAATTAGAAAAATATATACTTTATATCACGTAAAATTTTTTAAATACTTTTTTTACACTCGTGGGCAAACAAATTAAATATTTAATTTTATTTCAAGTGTATCTAAATTTTATTATTACATTTTTTTATTACTACGTTCAAATTTTTCTTTACACGCATTCAAGTTAATAACGTCTGTTATTAACAACATACCGACAAAGCGCTCTCAAGAAAAAAGAAAGAAAGTTGGCTAAAAGTCTTGAATCTAAATGAACGCGCGACATTTATTTACGTACGATACTTGAAGTAGAAGCACGCGCGTTTGCATCGCCGCCGTGCGATAAAACGAAAGAGACCGCGAGAATGACAAAATGTGTATAAAAAAAAACCGTCGCGCATTTAAATGAAAACTTGTTTACATTTGTTTTCAATGTTACCGCGAGTAAACCGCGAATCTCTCTCTCGTGTGTTGCAGTTACTCGTGTTCGGAATGATGGCCATGACTTTGGCAACGCCAATTCCAGGTCATCATCAGTAAGTAACTTTTGTTCATATTGAGAGAATTTCTTGCTATAAAAAGTGTTTATTTTGCTTTTAATATAAAAGCATTACATACACTTCCTCGTTTATCTGCTAATTGTGTAACTTCAGTGAACATCACGTTATTCACGTGCCCTATCACGTGCACACGGTCCATCATCATCACGTGAAGAAGATACACGTGCCGGTGCATCACGTCGAAAAGGTACCCGTTCATATTCCGTTTCCAGTGCATCATGTCGAAAAAGTACCAGTACCCGTACCAGTGCACCATGTTGAGAAAGTACCTGTTCCTTATCCGGTTGTTGAAAAGGTTCACGTACCCATTCACGTACCCATTCACAAAGAGGAGCACGATTGGCTGTAGAGGCAGAGCACTTCATCTTCTAGTTTTAATTGTTTTAGGTTTGTACTGTTTATTTTTACCAAATAGAAAAAAAAGAAAAAAAAAAGGAGAGAGAGAGAGAGTGCTGTCATAAACAGTCATTATTAATGTCAGACATTTAAAAATTTTTAGCATTTTTTTATGTTAAATATATATGTAATGTGTAACACATTCTCTCTTAAAGATAATAATTATATATTCTCTTAAAAAATAAAAAACTACTTTTAGGTTGTTATAACGTAGGTTCGAGTAATAAGTGAAATTCATTAAACTTCATTTCCCGGTGTGAATCGGATGATAAGAAGATTAGTCAGATATATGCGCATATAACAAGAACATATACAGAAGAAAAGAAGAAAACTGGTCAGTACAAAATTACTCGAGCCGTCTCTTCACGTAACATTTAAGAAGTTAAGAAGTTAAGAATTTAATATAGGAACCAAATATACTCTGTATGCACGCGTGTGTACTCAGAACAAAGCTTAAAGTTGTATATACTTCGTCACTATGTAAGTCATTATTTTATATAATAAACATGTGAAAAAAATATTTTACCTTGTTTATAAATATTTATCTTCTTTGTTAAAAACGGCAGAAATAACAATTAAATAATAACATAAATCTCTCGCTTCAGAAATGCGTTTGCATAAATAAGAAAATTTCTAGGACAATGAAATATATAATCCATACATATATAAATATGGTTTATTTTGCAACAGTAAACTCAACAATAACAATAAATCAATAACAAAGAGTCGTCAAAATGACAACAGTGATACAATTAAATAAAACTCCATTGGCGAGGCGAGTTCTCTAATCGTAAGCCGTGAGAAACGAAGTAATTTACCAGCTGTCCTCGTGTTCGTGATGCTCGTGATGATCGTCTGATTTGACTGGTATGTAAATTTTCTTCACATGCGTGTGATGGTGCTTATGGATGAGATGTGGCACGTGAATGATAAAATGCGTGCTGAAACCAAATTTTGCATTTTGTTGAATTATTTCTTGTCGCATCTTGGAAATTCGCGAAATATTTTAGAAAAATATAAGAAATCAATAACTTAATTGTCCAGCAAGAAAAAAAACATTACTGTTCGTCATGACCGCCAGGATGAGGCATTGCCGACACCAGTGCCGTTGTAACAACCAGCAGCAACAGAAACTAAAAAAAAAAAAACATCTCACATAAAGTGTCATAAAAAGAATCTGCTTCAAAAATTTTAGAGATTGCCGTATTCTCACACGTCTGGCGCTTCGTATGTGTTAAAAAACTATAGCTATAGCTGACACGCCTTATTAGTTTATTTTCTGAAAGGTTTAGAATATAAATTACAGATCTCGTCTTTCACGATAACGACTGGAGAAAGTGTATATTTTGATCACACATGTTAGCTTTGTGGAAAAATTTGAAATATCACGGAAGTGTAAGCAAGCGTCGGAAACATCGCAAAATTATAGATATTTTAGAAGAAATTACATCATACTACAAAGTGTTCGAAGAATATTTCAGTAAAAATCAATAAAATCTATTTTAGGAGAGAGTGGAATTAAAATGTTTCTCTTATCGCACGTTTTTGTCAAGATTCAACAAGTTGCGTTTATTAACTTTTTTTTTTATTTGTACTGCTACTGTCGGTATTTACAACAACAATCACTAAACAAAAATAAAAAGGACATCATTATCTGTGAATTATTAACATGTAAACAAATCATCTCTCTTGTGTGACAAATCGCTTATTTATGACGCACGATTAAACGATCGGAACGGATCACTGAACGGACTCAAATATATGACACCCACGTGCGTTTCGAAGTTGCTCATGATTGTACCGTATGCGCGAAATATGTATGTTTAATTCTTCCGAGACTGCGACCAAGCAATGACTAAGTATTCCTTTCGCGACCAGCCTTATAAACAGGAACATAATCAGTGAACGGTATATGCACAGAAAACAGTTCCTGAGAGTTGCTCACCACCTTACCCCACCTGATATTTACTCTCACCCGAGCGGTTATACGAAACCTCGCGTACGGTTTCGCCGCATTATTTTAAACCGCGATTTTCGCAGTCTTCCTGTCGCCACTTCGACGTTCACGCTTCACTTAATGGGCGTCATACTGGGGCGCCTTTCCCGAGAGCGCGGTCGCGTTTAAAAATTATTCAGTTCGGAAGTGTCGAAATGTACCGGAAAAAGCGGAGTCGGAAACGATCCGATAGAATTTCTCCTCAGAAGGGAAATCGACACATTATTTTCGCTAACAAAGTAATGAAAGCAAATGAGAATATCACACAACAACAGGAAGTAAAAAAAGGTGTATCATAGACAAGGTGTATCAGAAAATAAGGATTTATAAAGGTAATTGTATTGTATCTTCATCAAAAAAAACAAAAATATATATTCTGTGACCAAAGAAATCTACTGATTTCACTAGAGATAAAAGTAGATAAAAGTAGATTTTTATCTCTAGTGAAATCGGTTTCCATAATTCTTTAAACGTTGCTTAAGCAAATTACGTTAGTTCGTAAAAAGATGATTGCGAAATATTTTCTTTCTTCATTCTAAGATCTTAGATTCCGTCTTAGACGCATGTTGAAGTTTGACACGCAGTAAAGCACTCTAAATAACGCTTACTCACAAATCTTGCTCATCATAGTCGAATATAATCGATTCTCTGCTCTACTTATGTAAAAGTTACGTACGGAGAACTTGACATATTCAATATTAAAGATATTACGTTGTGTGGCTCGTATAAAAACTGATGATTTGTTATGTTGCATAAGTTTATAATCGAGTTTTTATATATATTTTTTTATAATTCATTCAGTTTTACAATTTCAATTATATATTTGACAATATAATATAAGATAAAAAGTTTTTTTCTCTCTTTTCTTCATTGACTTGCGATTACTATCTCGTTTGATAGTTTAAATATTTCTTTTTTATTAATTGTTTTGTTCTTAGAATAATATACATCGCAAATATACATCGATTTTATTTTGTGAACGCAAATTATATATCTATTTGCACTTTATTGTTCTTTTAGTTTCTGTTTTTAATATTCTTTTAACTTCATGCGTGCTACCGTCTAATTACAATCTTACGTTTATCACAAATAGTTTTACGAAACAATGAGCACAAGGTCTGTGTATGTTTTAGCGTTTCGCGTACGTATATGCATATGAGTGAAATCGCGTCTCGTTTATCAAACGATTAGTTCTTTCACTTTTCCGCTTCCACTTTCCATTTCAAATCAATTCAAAGGTAATGTATCATGTTTTACGATCTCATAAATGTAATTTCACTGCCAGATGTCTTTTTTAACAGATGCCGCTGATTGAAGCGTCTATAAAAAGAAATGATCAGTGCTCGTTAAAAAAGTGAAAATTATATCTGATGCATTAGTAAGTGTATGTAATGAACCATTTAAAATTGATGAAATTTTTCATGTATTTTATATGAATTAGAGAGTATAGGAACACTATATTGTAGTATATATACTACATTAAAAATTTTTTACATGAGAAGATGTAAAAATGGCATAGGTACTTTAAATGATAAACAATAAAGGTTAAAATATAGTAATTATAATATAATAATTAAATAAATATAATAAAGCAAAATCGTGCACATCGAGAATCGAAGAATAATGCGATGTTTATTCGTATTAATTTAAAGCTTGTGTTTAAAATATCAATATATGAATGAACGTCGTATTCAGTCGTACCAGAAATACAAGTAAGCACTTTTGGTTGCATATGTTCTGGATGTTTTCGAGTGAACGTCTCTGTCAGCTTTCAATATATTGCTATTTTATAGATCTGATTGTTAAAATTATTTTTGAAAACTACGCAGTTACACATAGTTATGTTTAAATCTCTAACAAAAGTGGAATATGATTATTATTCATACATTATAAATTATATAAAACAATTAATAAGTATACTGTGCGCGTGTTTTTGAGTCGATTTGAATTTTATGAGTGCGTAGTAATAGGAAATGCGAGAAGAGAGGTAATACATGGAGTATATACTAAAAAACATATAAAACTTTTATTGAAACATAACATTATAAAATAATATATATTCTATTTACAAACTTTATCGTATATACAAACACAACATATTGTGATCAACATGCACTCAGATCGGTAATGAATCGTAATCGGGATTATATTAACGACTATACGATTCATGTAAGCAAGGCACGTGAAGATTCAACGTGAGAAGTGCGTGCCGAATTTTAACAATGAGGTATACAAATATATGAATAAAATCGTATAATTATATGAGTTATGGCGATGTGCGCCTAATAGTTTTTATCACAAACTAGTTGAAGTGCTTTGTAAGCTTCAGGAGTCATTCAAGTTATGAAATTATTTGGGGGTGCTATTATGTTCATGTTTCTTAACATATCAGTAATAAGATCGATCAAATTTTATATTCTGAATAATATTTTGTGAAAGTTGTTTAAACGTTACTAAAATTTTGATTTGTTTTGATAAAAACAGTTTCGGATGGATATTCAGAGAACGTTGTTCCGTAATTATTTTTCGTATACTGTTTCATACGTTTGTCGTGTTAGTCAAGTCAAGTTAACATCCACATTTAACTAATCGTACACTGTAAAAATAATTTTGTAAGCAATCAAGTTGGAAAAAATTGTCATACGTCGTTGTCGTACGTATAACGTCGAGTTATGTCAAAACATAGTTAAGTCTCAAGTCAGATTAAATTTGATGTAAGATGTTTTGTTGCGCAATACTGTCTCTTAGAAAGTTTACGATAATTATTGATTAAACTTGTCAAAACATTTAAAACAGTCCAAAATATTCAACAAAGATCTCGAAAACTAAAAAACTATTTGTAAAAAAATAAGCAAAACGATATTATAACTTTTCTTTTCCACTATAAAACATTCCATTGATACGAACAAGTTCTAGTTAATTGTTAAATTGTGAAAAAAGTGGAAATATCATAACATCATTATTAAGTATCACACTTATCGATTGTTACACTATAATAAAAGTGGAGATTATTATTTCAAAGATATTTCTCAAGTTAAAGTTTGTATCGATTGATTGAAATAAAAACCAATATGCACGGCTACTGGTGTCTGTATTGCACACTTTGCGCAACATATTGGTCACAGCACTCTTATTTCTTTTTCTTGTGGTAACCGGAGAAACCACCGCCATGGCCTCCGCCGTAACCACCGCCACCGCCACCGCCGCCGCCACCATGACCACTCGAGTAAGAATCGAAACCACCGCCGGAACTACCGTAACTGCTTCCGCCGTGTCCACTAAAAGATATAGTAATTAAATGCGCTTTGTAAAAATCAATCAATATCAAATTCATATTCGGCGATCTTCAGTAACTTAATTACCTGCTACCAAAACTAGAAGAACCGCCATACCCGCTAGAGCCGAAATGATCATCACCACCAATGTCATGTCCACCGCCAAATCCACCTCCTCCATATCCACCGCCATGACCGCCTCCAAAACCGCCTCCACCATGTCCGCCGCCTCCTCCTCCTCCTCCTCCATATCCGCCACCAAATCCGCCGCCGTGTCCACCTCCGAAACCGCCGCCACCGCCGTGTCCTCCGTGCTCGATAATGATACCGCCACCTCCTCCGCCACCTCCATGTCCACCTCCGAAACCACCGCCATAACCTCCTCCATGTCCACCACCGAAGCCTCCGCCACCGCCGTGTCCACCTCCAAAGCCGCCGCCACCGCCATAACCTCCTCCATGTCCGCCTCCAAAGCCGCCGCCGCCGCCACCACCATGGTCATCATGTTCTATGATAATAGCGCCGCCTCCACCACCTCCATGACCACCTCCAAATCCGCCGCCGCCGCCATGCCCACCGCCACCTCCGTGGCCACCTCCAAATCCACCGCCTCCGCCGTAACCGCCTCCATGTCCACCTCCAAAACCACCGCCGCCGCCACCACCATGGTCATCATGTTCTATAATAATAGCACCGCCTCCACCACCTCCGTGACCACCTCCAAATCCGCCGCCGCCGCCATATCCACCGCCACCTCCGTGGCCACCTCCAAATCCACCGCCTCCGCCGTAACCACCTCCGTGTCCACCTCCAAAACCACCGCCGCCTCCACCACCATGGTCATCATGTTCTATAATGATAGCGCCGCCTCCACCACTTCCGTGACCACCTCCAAATCCACCGCCTCCGCCGTAACCACCGCCACCTCCGTGGCCACCTCCGAACCCACCGCCTCCACCGTAGCCCCCGCCACCTCCGTGACCACCGCCATGATCTATGATGATATCTCCACCTAAAAAAATTATTATAAATAATAATTATTATCATAAATTATGTTGAACTATTTTAATAACAACAATAAGAACCGAACAATAAAATAAGTAGACTGATACAAATAGTCAGTCTATTTTTTTAGTATTGTACCGTCTAATTTAAACATTTTCTAGAAAAAAGATATATATGCAAACCAACGAATGCACAAATCCCTGTTTTTATAAATGTAATTTTACATACTTAGCGTAGTATATTCAAATACATTTACGAAACAATGTCACATAGAAACAAAAGATGAAACAAAAACGACTATGTCTGAAATTTTCTCATGAATATTCATGACTGGGATGCATGGTATGTACGTGATAGTAAACTTTCTCGGTGCTCGAAAGCGAAAGGAGAAGGTTCGATAAAAAAAAAAAATTCCCCGGTCTACTGTGTGTAATGGAAGAGTTCGGTTCGCAACGTCATTGCGAGTAATGAAATGAGGAAAGAAGAATGGTAATTCCGACTGCACACAGGTTGCGCGTTTGAAACAACAATTTCTCGTACATGAGAAGTGAACTTCTTAATAAGTATGTAAAATCCAAA
Organism: Pseudomyrmex pallidus; assembly: GCA_014825455.1. Lineage (NCBI taxonomy): Eukaryota > Metazoa > Arthropoda > Insecta > Hymenoptera > Formicidae > Pseudomyrmex > Pseudomyrmex pallidus. Next base: position 31,497 of record QVNV01015812.1, on the reverse strand, counting down.
GTGAAAATTCATTGAGGTTTTGGCAAGACTTTTAATATCAATCTCGAACCCCGTGCAACTTAAATTTTAGAAAAGAATGCTTAATTAACACTTCGTTGGAATAGAAATCACAGCAGACTATGCTTAATTGCTCTTTACTATTCTGGAACTCATTATCACGTAAGTGAAGCACCGGCAAAATGACAGGCTTTCCTTTTTGATGTAATTAATACGTGTGCATATTATTTCGCACTATAAAATTATAAGCACACAGGAAGTTAGTATTATATTGAGATCTCGTTTTTGCAGTTTTCTTCCACGTAAGTAGCACATTCGTCATTAATTACCTGTCATATCTTCTAAAACTATTTTGTAAATGATATAAATAGTTGATGTTATTTCTTTAATCGCATTTTGCTCTAAATATTTCTCATCATTAGACATTTCTTGGAGAGAAATAAAAATATTAAAATCAACAATTAGTAAAAACAAAAACTTTGTAAAAGACTTTCTCAATGCACTACGGAATTTATTCGTTGAAACGTGATGGTCACAATTCGCTCTTACCTCCGCCGAAATCACCGTGACCACCGCCACCTCCGTAACCTCCACCACCTCCAAAACCGCCTCCGTGTCCGCCGCCAAAACCTCCGCCGTGGCCACCACCTCCTCCTATGTCCCCAGGACCGCTGATCTCTATGTGATGATCGTCACCTCCGCCTCCGTGGCCACCGCCCCCGCCATGATCCTCGTACTTTATAATTTTTTTCTCATCATGGTGCACCATCTCCGGAATATGTATTCTGATATGTACGCTGAAATGTAAAAAATGTATTTAAATAAAAAATGTTAACATGATAAAAAAATTTGTTAGGAAAAAAACACTTTTATTTTTGTATTTAAAAGAAAAAGTAAATTTAAGAAACACAATGCGAGTGCAAATTCTCGCTCTCTTCCTTTCACAAAAATTAAGACGACGTACATACGGTATCACAAATATTTCAATATGATTAAATAAAACTTACTGTTCATGTCCGAAAGTTGCGAGGCCTACTGACAGTATAGACGCAAGAATGATGATTTTTATCTGCAAGCAAATTAAAGAATCAATTGATAATTCTTATCAATATTTTCCAACCGCACGTGAAAGTAAAAGTTCATGTGTAATTATCAATCGTATATGCGCGCAAAACTTTTGATCGCGACGATGATGTCTCGTACTTCAAGTACAATTACGAAGTTATTTTGCAATCACAGCTTTAACAAAAACCAGCTCTGTTCGGAAATCACTTTCAAGCATAGGTCGCAAGAGATTTCTGTACGCAATTTCTCTCAGATCGAACAATGAACGACGATATAAATTTTTATCCTGTTTTAATTCCTTACGGCGTATTTGGGCTCCATGCTGGTATCTAGGACACGGACGGCAACCTTTTTCCCGCCTCTTATCCCGCGCACAATTCACCGCGACGACCCGGTACACACTGTCATATATTTGCGGCCACGGTCTTACCTATATATATACCAAACGGGAGGAAGTATCGAAAGGACCAAGTGGGGAGAGGAAAGAACGAAGATCGCGGTCTATCACCGGAGGTGTAGAAACACTCCGAAAGAAACCGACGTACAAAACTGGTGAGCACACACTTGCCGCGCTCTATGTGACTATATGTGCTCGTGTATCAGGTGATGCTCGATACATGTGTACCGCATGTGATGCATTTCTGTGAAAACGAGAACGATCATGACCCGAGACAACTCGGTCCTAGAGAAATTCGCGTCTGGGCTTTCTCAATTTTGCTAACGTATGTATTAATTGATATTCGCAAAAAATGACACACCAGTTGCTGCCGGCTACGTTTTTTTTTAATGACGTCAGTTATACATCAAATTCTGAAATTGATGGTCCACGAAATGTTGCACGTATGTGTATATTTTAAACGCGTAAGATTTTAGAAGATTTTCAGAAAATAAAGACAAAATTTAAAATTAATTAAATTTAAAATTAATTGATCAAAGATCTCTTTAGCCAATTAATCTTCAATTGTTCTTGTTGCGATGTGATGATTGTATTTCAAGGTATGTAAATTAATCACATACATGTGTAAATTAACATGTTAAACTAGCAAGTTAACATGTTTACAACAACTCAGAATGTTATTGTTTTCTTTATTATTTATGCAAAAATTTCATTTCAGTTGTGTGATACGCTTGTTGCGCTCTGACAGATACTACTTTACTTACTAAGCGAGATGTGCGCGCGCGTTGTGAGCAGACACAAATAAACGTTTCAGTATCGAATCGGAATTATTGCTACTGTCGGCTCTACTCACTTTCCCCGCGATTTCCAGAATAAAATTAACTGAAAAATATGATTGATGAATATTTCTCTGAAATCTTATTTTAAATATTTTCAAGCAAAGAGATAAAATACACGCCTTTGCATTATATACGCTGCAAAGAAGAAAACAGCTTCTCTCTGTCTTTTTTCTTATTATTGTTAGAGTTTTCATTTTCTGTAATTTGTTTTGAAGTTAATATTTTTGTGCTGTTAAAATTTTTCTGTACATGATTCTCAATACGCTATATTGTTGTATGGATACGTCGTCAATACACACAATATCGTAGGAAACACTTTTTATTATAGAAACAAGTGCATATACACACACGTCTTTATCTATAAAATGTCCCTATAAATATTTAAACATTATTATTATTGCGATTACATAAATGGCTCTTTAACTTGTTAATTATTGTTCAATTCACTTCAACAGGCGCGTCGCTCATGCGAGACGCTAATTATACACGTATTTGTCGTTTGATCAGAAAATCGTATTGATAACAGGTTTTAATCGGTCATCAGATACTAGTTGCTAACTGGCTCGCGCAAACGCGCGTAATATTAAATGAGTTGTTAAATGTAAATAAATACTTTCGTACAGTGTAAATCTGCGAAAACGGCACATGAATTTCGATTTTATATACATAATTAAAAATTGCAATTCTCGCGCGAGATAGTACACATTTGCACTTCATTACAATTTTATGTTTAACTCTGCGCTTCTCTTTTGCTTTCGCCGAATTTTTAAAGAAAATGTTTCACTTCGAAGATTACAAAATGTGTCACAGTTTTTGCGCTGTGTACTCATAATAAATGTACGAATACCGCTAATTAGAAGAGAGAAACTATGAAGAAAGATTTTGTCTCTGAGAAAGAATCTTATGCGTATCATAAAAAAGAAAGGAAAGTACACACTTTTCGCTGTGCTTCATTTGGTTTTTACAATATGATGTTGTACCAGAAAATATAAGTTAATGCATAATTTATAAGGTATAAATATTAAAGTGCGAAGTTGTATACTTCTGGATAAAAGCAAATTATTAATTTTAATAATAATTGATTTTGCAAGAGGTTTATTTGAACAATTTTACCATCCCGTGTTACTTTTACATGCAAGTTTCTTTCTGTACAATTTGTAACATACATTTTTTTCGATTGTTGCGTTTAGAAACTTAGAAAACGCAACAAATAGCACTTTTCTCGTTTTGAGATATAAAAATTTCTTATATTACTTTCGTTATTTCTCGCGGATAAATTCCTTCGGCAAAAAGCAAGCTTTCTTAATAGACGTATTGCATGTTTGAATTTCTTCTCTCGATCGAGTGTAACGTCCGTAAGGTGAGATAATTGAACCTTTTCTCATCGTTGCAACAAGATAAATACTTAGAACACATTGCAGAATGTTTTGCCTTCATTGCTCGTTATAATATAATGATAATTGCAGACAATTGTGTGATTAATGATCCTCTTACTTTACCATCATTTACTTATCATCAATGAAAATTACTAGGTTTGATCTTGTGGTCTTTTCTCGTTCTAGCTAACTGGTCAACGGGTAATTCTCGTTTAACATAGTATTCAGATGTGTGTTTCAAGAACACTAGGATTTGTGCGTAATACAAGCACGAGGAAATTGCTAAATAATTTTATATTAAAAAAAAGAAAAACTATTCTTTTTTAATAATTTTTAACTTCTAATTCAATAGTCACACACGCGTGTGTATATTTATTTATTTAAGTAATTAAATTTAATACGCGCATAAAAAAAAAAGACCATCACAGAGTTTAAAGTCTGCTTTATAAAAAAAACTTGAAAAGAGTCATGAAGACAATAGAAGCAGTATATCTTCAAGCAATCTTTAAACCTTCAACTTTCTCGAATCTTTATATTTCATCTCAGCTGATTCATGTGTAATCTTTAAGTGTATGTGTGTCTGCGTGTAAATTCAGATTCCACTACATTCATAGCAATAAAGTATCAAGCATACTCGAACGGCTTGCTTGGATTTAATCACTGGGAGATCTACGTCGATGCAATCATGTGAAAGCACAGAGTGACGATTTGTCTTGTACTTCTCAGCCGGCGCGTTAATTATTACTAGGGGATTCTTTGTACAAGGTGTCCTAAATAAACTTTCTTTTTCTTTATAAATCTACTAATTTTTATTTTCTTTTAAAAGCAATTAATTTAAAAATAATTGTTTAAATTATTATCGACCTTTCTATGTTTATATTTATCATCAAAAAGTCTTTGTTTTTATCAATCTAGAATTTGAGAATTAGAAGTAAGCGCTAAATAACGACATTATAAGATAAATGTTTTTTTAAATATTCCTTTATTAAAAATTTTTTGCAAGGATATAATTATTATCTAAACTTTAAGCCTTTAAAGAATTAATGTATAAAATCGCGCGTACACGCGTAAACTTGTAAGATAAATAAAATGATCTTTATCTGACATTTTAATCCTGAAGTGAAAAATTGACTGAAAAATGCATAAATGCGAAATAAAATCCATTTGATCTGCGGCACCCTATATACACGTGTGACGTTATTCTGCATTTGCGCGAGCACTTGCCGTGGGGGCAACACGTTAATGGATCTCGTACACACATATGTACATCTCGCGAATGGACTCTCGTACAATGTAGTAACAAAATAGAAAGTCGCAGGAATACACGGTAGACGAGATAGGGCGCAGGGAAAAGGGAGAGTGAGTGAAAATAAAAGGGTGAGAGCGAGACTGAGAGCGGGTGAGCGGAAAGAGGCGGAAGCAATACGTACCGCGTCGCGGGGGAAAAAGACAGTTTACTCGTGGCTGTGATAATCGTGAGAGGCTCTCTCGGTCGTATTGTGCCGCTCCTTATCCTTTCACTCTTTTCCCTTATCGCATTTTAACTCGTACGATAAATTCCGCGGCGAAACACTCTCGGCATCTTCTTTTTGCCGCGAATTGTTGGCCTTGATTTCCTACCACTGAAACGCGTATTTGTTATATCATCCGTCGATTCCGAGATACGAAATTACGCTCTGATGATCCCATTTTTCTGAGCGAGAAATGCTCGAATCCGCTCTCCGATTTTAATGAGATTTCGATTTTAACGAAACGGACTTTTTAGAGCGAGCCGAAATAATCATAAGGTGTCGTTTTCGCTTTTGATGATGAATTGGATTCAGAAATTAGTAGTGTGTGCAAAAAATCTGTCTGGCTTTTTCTTTAAAATTGATCTTGAATATTGAAGAATAGAGAAATTTATTTCATGTCGTAAATTTTAAAATTTGTCAAAAAATTAACGAAACAATTTCATTTATACAACGTGTAACTTTTATTTATACATATAACTTACATTGAGAAATAAAAATATAAAAATATGTAATAAAATATTTAATGTGTAATTAAATATTTCATTATATATTTTTATATATAATGAAAATAATAATCAAATTAACACAAATTATAAATCACATTTTTCGGAAGTGTTAATATTAATCAGTTAATATCAATTTTCAACAATTAATTTTCATCAATTTTAATATTAATTTTCAATAATTATAAACCGTGATGAAATATATTTTACGTTAATATGTCAGAATATTACACGTTTCATGCGTATATTTACTGCTAACTATATAACCGACTATCAAATAACCATAAAATGTGATCTCATATACTTTGCAGACAATAATACAGTGTTTTGTCGTTAGGCCTCGTCATATTATGAATGTCCGCGGCGATATTTCCATCTTTTTCCCGCACGAACGTTTTGCAGCGCAGCGCTTTGACGATGCTACTCGGCCGACGACATCTGTTCCTTTCACAATCCCGCTTCCGCGAGAAACTATGTGAAGGTGCACCGAACGACCTTAACAGTCAAGATCAAGATCAGCCTTTCGCGGTTGAAATTAAAGCGCTGTATCGCGAACGCGCGGTACCGAGCAATTAAACACGTGATATTCGCATGAGAAGAAGCTTTCGAATGTGGACTGATGTTGTAATTAAACAACAAAAATCAGAACCAAGTCGTAATATATCCAAATTAAATAAAATTATATATGAGATGCAAATTAAATATTTGATATGAATTTCTGAATTAAATCTGGTCCGAATGTGTATTAAAATTTACTAAAACAATTTACATTATTTATTTCAAGTTTATATATGTATCATAAAAATTTATATACTACGTGTATTAAAATTTACATGTTTAAAAATATATATTTCGCAAAAACGAGTGTTCGATTACTATAACAAATATCTGATAATATATTGCGTTAGTAATTCGTGTATGTATGTGAATGTGTGTGTGAGGGGGAGGGAGAGCTGTGGGTGTGTTGAATGTCATTGAAGAAAAGCTCAATTGTATTCTCAAACAAATAATTGCGTAGCGTGGTCGGTTTAAAAATTCCCTTTGACCATTTTGCCGTCAATCACTTATCCTTTTTCTGCGGAGCCCTTTCTTTGATCCTTTCACTTTCGATCTTCTCTAACACATCGATTCCCTTTTCGTCGATCACAACCGTAAACAATATCTATACAACGGCATATCTATATAGAGTGCAGATTCGACGTGTTGAGGAGAACGTTGCTTTCTCGACTTTCAAACGTTCAACCGGTCATCGGTCTTCCAGTGAAAGTAACCGGAACGAGGGGATATGATCTTCGCACGGTGACCGTGATCCTCTTACTCTCCACGACTATTAGACTAGCCGGCCAATTTTTTGCATTTGCCTTCATGACCGCTCAACCGTGGAAATGACTCCCGTTTACGATCACTCAGATTTAACTATCTTCTTTATTGCTCACGAATGCTTTCAGTTATTGTTAAAAAAAAAAAAAAAGAGAACAAAAAACAATTACAGCGAGACTACCACCATGCGAATTTCGCTCGCAAAGCGAAAGATCGATGTTGTACACCTTTCTTTCGAATTATAAGTAAAGTATAGACAATTATCAAATTACTTAATTAACACAAATGAACAATAAAGGAAATAAACACCGTAACTTTAATGTCACAAAACATAGAAATTTAAAACATTTCTTTTGTTTTGCGCGACGCATATCTTCGATGTAACTTACTTACCGAATTTCATGCAGAAACAACGAAAAATACCTGGGAGAAATAATTAGTATTTAAATGTATACATACATTCAAAAGTAATACACATATCACATATATTTATATCTTCTTCATATTTCAAACATGTACTCGTGTGTATATGATACTTCGTATTTAAATAATATCGCCAAACATAAACGCGAGTGTTTATGTTGTAACAACACATCGGAATAAGTATCTATTCCTCGTCTTTCGCATAAACAATATAACAAGTCAAAATGTATATGCAAAGTAAGTAAACTTATATAAAGTATTTTGTTAGTACATATACTTGAAATAATTTTAACTGGCGTTGTGTGATCAAACGTTGTTGCAACAATGTGTTTTATCAATAAGTTATGTCGATTTTCATATTTTTTCACACAACTTCAGATTTAAAAAAAGTAAGAACGATGTAGCAACACACATATGTGTGTTTACTATATCGTATACAACCCGTGATTACAAAACCGCCAAAAGTTGCAACTCAATTAATAGAAAAGATTTCGAAAATTACGAAAAGCTTTATGTTAATTTTCTTAATACTATAAACACAAAGTGACATAAATAACTTAGGCAAACGTGAACAGGCTACTCGACGAAACTTGGTCGAGACCCTGTAATATTTCGCAAAAAATAAACAAAATCACACTTTAATTTTGTGTAAAACGAAAAAAAAGAACTTTTTTTTTTGACTTAGAAAATATGTTCTCACATAACTTTAGAACACTTTCTCGTGTTTAACAATTCGATATAATCACCTGTGATTTTATCATTTTTTTAGACAATTTTCCAATTTTTTTCAATATATTTATCTTATTGGATAAAAATTTTATTGGTCAGCAAGAAAACTTTAAGCCTATTGAATTTGTCGCTTTGCTAACAAAACATTTTGCCAGTGAAACAAAGAATTCAATAGGCTTAGCAAATTTTTCCTACCGGCTGTATAATAGCAAAACTTTTTTCCGTTTAATAATCAAAAGATCCAAAGGCAAAGAAAAGCCAAAGAGATCCTAAACAAGATTCAATTGAAAAGTATTCCCGACAAGATTGTAAAATCAAACACAATGCATTATATCTAAGAGTGACTTCGAAGAAAACTTCTTGTGTGCGGAGCCGATATAACTTCGCTAAGTTCAAATTACGATGTCATGAAAGGCACGCGAGAATGATCGTTTGTTCGTGGCAATTTGTACAAATATATATATACATGATATATATTTGTACGCGATACGCATCTTGCCGTGTCAACGAAAGATAAATTGAACTCGTCAAAATTACATCCGTAGCTCGAATCTCTGGGCCAACGGGCCGAGTCTAGCCGTGAATCGTGGGTGTGAATCCCAACGTAGATCCAGCCGACAGACTTAACGCGTTCACCCCGAGCGGTAGCTGCTGATACGGGGTGTGAATCGGCATTGTACGGAAATCATAGGCCGTGGTATCACCGGTGTCTTCGCGCACAGCGTAGCCCTGTTTGGACTGCGCGAAGCTGGAAGAGATCCAATCGGCGCCGGTCGGAGCACCGTAACCAGTGGACAAACCACCGGACGGCAAACCCACACCGCGCAGCTGATGAGGATGAGGCGCAGAAATCGCGGCGAAGCTGGGAGACGAGCCGGCGGCGGATAACACGTTCGGCCAGGTCTTGGTGAGCTCTTCCAGTTTTCTGTGGTAATCGTCCAGGGACACGGTGTCCCGCAACACGATACCATCTTTGTTACCAGCGATGGTGGCAGGTGGTATACCAGCTGGCAGTACCACGGCGCCTTGCATACCGGCAGTAGAAGCGGCGTGATTGTACGCGACCTGGGAAACGTCCTTGGTGGTCAGTCCTTCGTTGTCCTTCGTCAGAATGTTCTTGTCCCTCTCCATAACGCTGCTGAGGGCTTGCTGGTTCCTGAGGCTGAGCTCCTTCTCGATGGAGCGAGAGGCGTAGTACTTGTTCGCGCTGTCCTTCAGACTGTCGGGCAGTTCTACGCCTCTCGCGGTAGTCTCCACGTCGGAAAAGAACGAGTCTATCTGCGGATTCTGGAAGGAATGCGTTGCCGACGTCGCGTAATCCTGACCTACCGACGTGAAACTGGTCGGCGGATAGTTTGACACGGCAGGTTGATGCGCATATGCGCCGGCATATCTGTACAAGAAAGAAAGTGGTTGAAGTCTGAGCTGGCGTAGAAAGTAGAGTAAATGTATCAGTAAAATAGAGTAAACCGGGACTGTTTATTTTTCCAGCACAAAAAATCATGTGCGTTTTTTTTTCTTTTGGTTACCAATTTATTCTTGAAGAGAATTTAATTTTCAGTGCTATTTGAGAGAGATTACTTATCTATTTATAATTGTATTAAACAGAAGAGTAAAAAAAAAAGATATAAATAAAACATTTGAAAGTAACACAATTAAAATTGTGATGAAAGAAAAAATAAGATCAATATGTGTGAAATAAAAGGTATACCTTTCGTGCACAAAGGGTAAACTGCTGCTCTTGATGTTCTCGTATGGAATGTACCCTTTGCCGAAAGAAATGCCATGACCGATGTCTTTGCTGTAGGGTAGCACGTGATTTACGGCTTCATGGCCTTGATTGAAATCATTGCCTCCTTGTGGATATGGCAGCGGTCGGAACGGCTTCCGATTATAGTAAAGATTAGCTTGGTTGTTGTAATACGATGGACGATGATCGTTGTTTCCGTAGGACGATTTTTTGTAATAATTTGGTGGTGGTCGCCATGACGTTGCTCGTCTTATATGTCGTGGCACAACTAGCACCACTTTTCTGAAATTACACATAAAAACACCCCCCTCCCGTTACATTTCAACATCAAAACATTCATTGAATTCATTAAAAATTTTTGTTTTTATGCTATTTATTGTTTTTATATTTTTTATATTTTTCTACAACGCATATATTAACAAAGTATATAGAAATATTTGGGTGCTTATTATTTTTGAATTCGCGAGATTTTTTGTCAATACCCATCTGAATTTTACTGCAAAAATAAAATCTTACGTACATGGTTGATATAAAACTATAGGTGCAATCTAATTCTGAGAGCAAAATTCTTCGCAGTCACTAAAAGTTGTAAAAAAAGGGCCGGGTACTTTCACACATTTTATGTTCGTATAAAAACCGCACGATCCAGATTCTGCGGTGTTCATGTTCTACTTTAAAGATCCTGTCTGCTTTTAAGGGAAAAAAGGTTTCCGTCATAGACGCGGTGAAAGGAAAGTTGTATGTCTCGATTTTATACGAGACTCTTCGTACCACATTAAATTAATGTCACATTTTATTACTCAACCTGCTCGTGTGTGTTTTTAACTTTACAAACGAACATTTTGTCGTTAATAAAATCCGCGCATTTATAGAGTTCTAAGTACTAGCATATTATTTTCTTAAAACAATACGCACAGAGTGTGTATTTTTCAAATATTTCAAACCACTTAATATTTAAAACATTGATAATGAGAATTTATTATTTAAAACAACCGTAAAAACAACTTTCTTCTGGTTCTAGTATTAATTTGATAGAATCACTTAGCCTTAATTGAGCGCGGTAGGGGTACTCACGCGTGAACAAGAAGAGGCTCGCTTATCGCCAGCAGCAGAACGCAGAGGACCTGCGAACATTAATTGCTGATTAATATTCATGTTAACGGTAACGAGCGTGAATGATGAAGTAAACGAACTGTCTATTGGGTTGACAGACTTTCGCGCGCAATCACGAAAGTTTTTAACCGCATGTGAAATTGTTACGCACGCTGAGACACGCAATCCTGATACGCTACAGTTGTCATTAGTGTTTGCTTTATATGGTCGGTTGGTGTAATTATCTGAGCCGAGAGTCGTAATTTATGTTGTTATCGGCCTCGCCCTTTCTTCTATGGTTTCATTGATACATGTGTATGATCAAGACTTTCACACGATGAAAGTTATAAATTCTATACCTCGAAATCTTTTGTGTAAATGTGCGCAAATTACGTTATTAATTAAAACAAAATATAAAAATATATTAAAATAAATAAATTCGAAAAAATAAATATAAAAATAAATAAGTGAATTCTGTTAAAAGAAATAAATATATAAATTTTGTTTTAGAAAGTTTATTTTGAACAAATTAATACATACATAAAATATATATTATAAATATATATTCTATCGTTAATATATATTATATAGTTTTCATTACATATTTTACGGTGAATAAAAAAAAATAAACACACACGCGCGCGCAAAGAAAAGTAAAATTTACAAATCATTTTTTTCTTACAACAAAATAACGTGATGTTTAGATAAGGCAAAGAATATAAATTAAAAATGATTACAAATAATTATTTTTTTTATTTTTAATTTCAAAACATACTTGCATTTTTTTATGATAGAAAAAACCGAATCAACATTACAATAACGACAAAAACGCATTCTTGAATTTAATGTATTAGCGTATTAGCGTGCAATTTTTTCGAACACTATATATTTAGCAAAAAGATTATAAAAAAGTATTAAAATATTAAAAAATTACTATGCAGACAAGTTGACTAATTGATACTGAAGAAAGACCATCACACACAAATCAGTCAACTAAACTAACAAAATATTTGACTTACCGCGCACCGCATATTACCGGGCCCTTGATTTCTTTGCTTGTCAAGTTTTACGATGACACGTTCCCTATCCGCGCCCTGTCTCGTCGCACCGGTAATGTCTACTGATAGTGGTGGCACAAGGGTGGGTGTTCGCTCGCCACCTGTCGTGGAGTCCCGTTGAGGAGTCCCTAGTCTGATTCGACGTGTCCAGTCCAGCTCGCCACCGCGAATGATCCAGATGTATTGCGACTACCCGCGCTACGCCTCTTCTCTTTTATACAAGATAAAAAGAGCATAGATACGGTGTTGCACCGCGCCGCCTCCCACCGTGGAAATGACCGTACGATCGCGCGGATGGGAATGGAAAACACGCCGACCACGCCGAGAGAATCCGCGGTCGCCTCACAGCCTCGTCCGATTTTTGTTTAGGGAGAAATCGACGCTTTCTTCATCGAGACGAACAAACACGACGACGTACGAACACGTGAAGGTGATATGGTGGGCGTATCCGCCACCATATCATCGTTCGCGAGACGCCGCAGAATTCTCGATCCCTTCTCGCCGCGCGCAGGATATCCGCCGGATTCCGGTGATGAGACGAGATCACGACTCAACAGGTGTGTCTCATCAGTTTCTTGAAATGAGAAACAAAACGACTCACGTCGCGCGAGCTGAACCAGACACGCACGCCGAACGGAAGAGATTGTCAAACGAAAGTTTTGGTTGACAGTCGTCCACAAAAAATAGTTTCGCTACATTCTATCATTGCTCTATCTTTTTTGAAATCTGTGCGACTTGCAGTTGTTTCACTTACCCTTCTGTTTTTGTATTCGCGTTTCATGACATCTCTGCAATTGTGTCTTTCAAACTGCAGTTTCTGTAATGCGAGAACAACGTTTAAATTTTTAATGTCGCGTGACACGCAAGCTCTTTATATATGTCTGCGCGCAATTAATTATCAAAGCCTTTTCCAATTAATGAGTTTCAAGAGCTACGGAAATCACGTGTGCGTATTTTTATTTACGTGTAGAATAAAATACATTGAATAACGAAGAGAAAGATTTTACAGAGTAAATGAAATCGAAAATCTTATTTTGTCGCGATAATTGTTACTTCAAGACAGCGAAGCAATAAATGATCAATGTGCTACGTCTGGCAACCACACCCAACGTTTGCTTTCCAAAATGCGAATAACAAAAGAGAATGGTGTCTATTCAATACAATCTCAAGGAAAGTGTTCTACATTTCCTATGCTACACCTTCGACGATTATTCAATTAAAACTTTTTATGTCACATTTAAAAAAAAAAATACATTTTTGTGTAACGTGATTATACATGTGTGCGTTTGCAACAACAACAACAACTGTAACACGTATAATATGTTTATATAATAAATTTGTTATAGCAAAATGGAGCATATTCCGAATGCAATATAAATATTTTGCATTGCAACGTAACGAAGAATGCGTGACAAGGTCTGCAATTATTTTACATTAATTAATAATGCACTTTTATTAAAATTATTTGGCAGTCAATTAATCGTGATCGCGCGCTTAATTTATTAATTCAATTAGATAGATTCCGAATCTTTCTTCTAATTACGTTAATTGCATTATCACATATTGTAAATTCGTATTTTCATCAAACGGAGAATCGTTCGTGCAATTTAATTGCAATTTGCGATCGAAATTCGAGATTAATTAGCAATGTTATTCGAACTGTTTGCGAGAATGTATCTTCTGTCGCAAAAAAAAAATATGAAACTCGCCGGTACGTGTTACAACGCCGCTTCAATTTGCAATCTTATCGTCGGCATTGTGTGTCGATATGATTAAAAATAAAATTTCACTGACAGAAATAATCGCAGTTTCATATTGCTGCTGTTACGGTCCACATACACAAAACCCTTTCTCTGCGCTCCGAGACGCGAACGATAGCGTCAATTAACTCATTCACGCAATGTACTTTCTTAGTCGAATTTAAGGTTTCGAACCTTTTGAGCGTCTCTTTAAAAAAAAAAGAAGATAAGTATTTTAACAAGCGAGAGAAAATAAGCAATAGATTGAAAACTACGTTGTTCTTTTTAATAATGTATGAGCTATTTTACCTCTATACAAGAGAAGATCTTATTTACGTAATAAAGTTTCAGAAAGAAAATACGTAGTAATGCTGCAAGTTGCGATCATATCTTTAGTCTTAGAAAAAGGTCTAGTTCAAAGGAGATTTTAACGACGACGCTACAAAATCTTGTGTAATAAACGTCAACGAGAGATAAATTAGCAATTTAAATGCAGCTTTTCGTGATTCTTCACACATAATAAGTTCACGAGTTAGTGCATTCCACGAGTCAGGACACGTGATTATAAAAGACTAATAACCGCCGCGTACGGCTTGCAATTTTTTACCCGCTCTTAGTCACGCTTTCGACTAAAGCGATTTAGTAGTTATCCGTGAACTTGCATTTTTTATTCTTGGAAAACGCAGCCTTTTTTAAACACAAGACGCAAAATTAATCTACAATTTGAATATTACAAATTATATGTATAAACATTTTTTTCTCGTTAGTTTTTATTATTTATGTATAGAACTTTTTTAATGCAATGTTTATTTTAAATACTCTACTCTAAACACACACTTAAATATTTCAGAATCACTTTGATTCCATGACTTTAATATTACGTATGTTTTAAATAAATTTCGCATCACTGATCGCAAGTGTAGCGTTAAAATGCGCACGATTGCGTGAATTTAGTCATAAAATTTAATGCGCGGAAGTTTCACTGCCGCAAATCTTCCGCCATCGTTTAGATGCTAGTTGAGGAAAATGACAAGTAAATTGGTCTGTTATAAGATCGAGTGTAAAACGCGTTTCGAAAAGAAAGAGTTTATGAATCGAAGCCGTGTACTTGAGCACAGATTTTATGTTTTCTTCTCAACGTAATGTTTCTCTAACCACTTTACATCGCAGCTTTATTAGAGAAATGTCTCGGATATTATTGGATCTACAAAGACAAAAAACCGCATTTACATAAAAATGTTCAATACTTTCACACAACAAGTATATGCATAGTAATACAAAATAGTAATACAAAAAACAAATGCGAAGTTGAAGTAAGGATAGAATGTAAAAACACTAGTTTAGAAATTGAGCGTATTAATCAAACACACACGCGGTAATTGTTTAAATAACGATGTATATACTATTTCGATAATATTTAATATTTATAGATTGAAAAACTAACTGAAACTAATTAAAAAAAATTCTCTAATTACATTGTTGCAACTATACTAAAGTAGATTAAACACTTCCTTCATTTTTTCATAAGAGAAACATTACCATTTCTGTTTTGTTTAATTTCGAAGATTTTGCACTGAAAAGAGAGTTGCGTGTGCTATACTCTACGTTCTTCTTACT
Source organism: Pseudomyrmex pallidus (assembly GCA_014825455.1). Lineage (NCBI taxonomy): Eukaryota > Metazoa > Arthropoda > Insecta > Hymenoptera > Formicidae > Pseudomyrmex > Pseudomyrmex pallidus. The sequence goes on along the minus strand of QVNV01015812.1, from coordinate 16,081 downwards.
TCCCGGTAACGATTGAACGATTATGAGGCTTCAATAAAGCACCGCGTCGGCGAAGGTCAGTAACCACTCATAAGATCGATCGTTAAATATATGCTAGCGCACTTTCTCAAGTGATACATTTCAGTAAATATGAGTTATTTCCTATATTCGGTGTCTGTGTGTATTCATCTGTTAATGCAGAAAGACGCGCAAATCGTTTTCATTCAGGCGGAAACGTAAGTGACGAACGAGTATTTACTCTGAAGTAATACGCGTGCGTTTACACATGGGCAATTAGATCTATATATTTTTTAGATTTTGAAAATAATTAGTTTTACATTTTATGCAATTCGTCAAACTTTTGAAATACATTCGCAAAAAACTCGTATTTTGCCGTTAAATTTTTTCCCCCTTGGTTTCACTTGGTTTTTTTTTCCTAGTTATGGTATATTGAAATTTTGTGGTCGCAAACTTAACTGACCGTGATTGAGCAGTTGGTGAAATCAGTGATCACTTTTAAAATGGCACCACTTGATATTCGTCTATCTGGTATTTTTTCAAAACGACACGCCATTGAGAGACTGAAACGTAACACTCTGTACATTCACTTCGACCCTGGCCGGATTGGATTCCTTCGGTAGAGAGTTCACTGTCATGGTCTCTCGCGAGAGACGTAAGGAAAAGGATAAACTGTATCGCGTGTTACTCGTTTTTGTTTTCGCTCGAGCGCCGGCACGGTATACACATATATAATTGCGCTTCTGCGCGCAAATATCCTATGTTTTACGAGATCGATTTCCCTTTCACGTTTTGTGCGGAGGCAAGCACAAATTTCAGAGAGTGAACGGCTCTCGGTCATCGCCTTTTGGTAATTTTTCGTTCGCCGCGTTATCAGCTCCACTCTTGGCGCGTTCTCTTCTTCAGGAAGAGGAAATCCTTGTCGCTCTCTTCCGCAGCTCGTCGTCGCAATCTTATGTTGATAGCGTGTTTTCTCGGAAAATTAAATTTAGCGAAGGAATCAGATTTTCTTTTCGTCTAGTTTTCGAGTTCCCGAACATTTTCTTTTTCGCTGTGATTTGATTTCACATCTTTAATTCATCCTTAATCAAAATATTTTAAAAGAATAACAGCTTCGTTGAGTGACACATTATTTTGCATTGAATGAGTTTTCTTTCCGTTGTGAAAAGTTAATCTGATAATTTTTAAAGCGAATTTACTATTTCACACTATACTATTTTTAATAAGAATGGTGTGAAAAAGCATATTAAAGAGATCGCGATTCAGAGAAAGTGGATGTGTAGAGTAACCACTTCCTAATATTCAGCGGAGAAGCCAGCAAGAGTAGTAAATCGCTAAATGACTAATTCAAACTTCAATTTTCACCTTGCCGTTACTTTGATAGACCTATAATCCATCATTTGTCGTAATTTTTTTATACCATTAAATCGCACTTCCCTAATGTTTACATTGCTCACTTAAAAGACTCTTGAAATCAACTAAAATCACTTTTAAACTGTGCTATACTTTGCTCATAACTCTCAAACATTTTTTTTTTAATGATTTATTATAACAAAAATAAAACACAGATTTAATCAAATATTAAATTAAGAGAAAGAAAGTTTAATGTGTATCTACAATTAAGAGAGCATATGTTAAAAACTACATTAAAACTTTCTAAAAATAGGTATATATTTTACATCACATATATATCTGATTACATCTTCGTTAATTGCCTGCCTTGTCGATAAAAAATTAATTACTCAAAGATGAAGATTTGCTGCATCTTCTTCTATTCCTAAGCAAATTCTTCTTTCGAAAGCGCAAATTTATCATTTGAATCTATGGATGTAACATAATACAAATTTGACGGCTTTTTAATATTTATTTTTCTTTGTATTTACAATAAATATTAAAATAACTTGACACAAAATAATTTTAATAACAAAACTTTAAACTATAAATAATATAAATTTTTTCTTTAAATATTATAAGTCTTTTTTCAAAATTAAACATATGTGTGTGTGTGTGTGTTACTCCTTGACGTTTCTTTTTATTAAAAATTTATAAGCGGATTTTTCCGGAAGAACACGCTACACAATTCTTCCGCTCGCGCGAACGTGCGAAAGACTAGTGAAACGAACGAACGAATAGCGCGGCCCGCCCGCTTATTATGATCCTGATCTTGATCTTGGCCGTTCACCTAACGTCTGCCTTTCATTAAGAGGAGGAACGGTCTCTGCCGCGGATTTAATCGACAAAGAGGAAGTGCACAAAAGAAGAAAGAACGAGGGAGGAAGGCGCGCTTCTACCCCTCCCGTTTCCTGCGCGACTTTTTGCCGCGATAGGCTTATTAGACGACTCCTTTCACAAACGCGGCACTTAGGTGGCAAAAGACCTCCCTTTCATTCTTATCACGTACATGTATAAAAGCGGCACGCGTGTTCACGGTAGTCGTCAGATCGAAATCCGCTGCCGAAACCGAGCGGAAGAAATAATTCGCGTGGCAATTTCCACGCAGTCAGTTTGTGATAGTTTTTTTTAACTTCGTCGCGTTGGTTTTTTGTTTGCCCTTGCTGTGGAGGAAGCTACATCTTCCTCGTTGATCCTATCCGGGACAACGCGAAATGATGTCGAGTCTTTTGGTAAGTCGATAGGATATCATGTATTGATAAAAAACTATGTGATGGCGGAAGTTGTAGTGACAGCGCGGGAATTTTCCAAATTATAAGACAGAATGTCAATGTAAATTAAAACTACAGAACAATATTTTCAAAGCCGAATCTATCATGTTCGTCATACGTGGTTTCATTATAGAATGTTAAATAATTTTTGTTAAACTTTGTTATTTATTTTTTAGTTAAATCTTCTTCTGGTCGTCTCACTAATTAGTTTAGCAAGAGCCGGAGGTGGACACGGTGAACAGTAAGTGCGCGTACATGTTACAAAATATTTTTGAATCATTAACGATATAAACAAATATTTATATAATATATATTGACAAATCATCGCATTCGTTTTTTTAAGTCAGTCGCCGTTTCTTTCGCGTCTGTTTTTTAGCAAACATGTAATCATCCACGTGCCGTATAAGATCAAGACCATCCACCACACGCACACGATCACAAAACACATACATCACGGCGGTGGTGGCGGCGATAAATACGAAGTACTCGGATACACCGTAGGCCATCCGATCGATCTCGGAGGTCACGGAGGTGGTGGCTTCGGAGGTGGCGGTCACGATTTCGGAGGTGGTGGCGGCCACGATTTCGGAGGTGGAGGCCACGATTTCGGAGGTGGCGGCCACGATTTCGGAGGTGGCGGCCATGATTTCGGCGGTGGTGGCGGCGGCGGCGGAGGACACGATTTCGGAGGCGGAGATGGAGGCGGATTCGGTGGCGGCGGCCACGAAGACTGGGGTCGTTAGAGAGACATAGTTCTCGAAGAAAAATTAATCAACATGAGAATCCTTTGAAGCGTATGGAGCGTTTACCGGCGTTATTCCGCTCATAAGATTTATTTAGTTTTGCGTATTTTAATCTTGTTATAGAGAAAATTCTGTTTGTTGCTGCACTTACAGGGTTTTTTTTTTAAGAATAATTGTTAAAAAATCAAGGGTGGAATGTTTAGCAATTATAAATATGAAAGTTCCAAGTACGCCATGAAACGTAATGATAACTTAGAAGAGGCGTTTGAAGTGCACTTTTACGATGCACGTTTACAAGGCACGTTTCCTTGAATTGTCTTCAGGAAAAAAAAACAGAAAGCCTTCTCGAATGCACATGCTTGAAAGAGTTGAACGCTACCACGCACGACACTGCTGCACGCATCGGTGCAACGAACTCGATTTCATGCTGCTTCTCGTAATGTTCGTAATAATTTAAACTCGAGCGACCAATTGTGCCGGTCTCTTCCGTGAAGAATCCGATCGAGCATCTGTTATTTTCGAATTTCGAAAAACAATTTTTGAAAATATTTTTTTTCACTTTTTTACTTCTAGTCTGAGCAAATTTTGTTAAATCTCTGACACGTTCTCTAGGCACAATGTGTATGTAAATACTGTTATAAAGAACTTGTTGTTTTCTTATACATATATATATAATATATAAATATGTTGTGTGTTGTTTTATGTCTGTTTATTTTTTATACATTGATATATGATGAATAAATTATGTATATTTTTACGGTGCGTATTTTTTAATCAATAAACTATGCGAACACCCGATTTTTATACTACAAAAATAATATCCTACATACTTAGGTTTCGGTTTTGCTGAAATTGTTTAGTGAGTGTATAATCATCTTCTCTCAACGCTTGCAGGTATAACGGGTTGCACACGAACAGGCGCACTGTAATCATCCACGGATTCGGATTCGAAGTTTCTTTATTTAAAAGTATTTATGTGTTTACAAATCTACATAAAATATTTTACAGAAATAGTAAAAAAAGAAAGAATAAAAATCTGTATATTACAAATAAAAACTGTTTAAGGATTAAAAAAGAGAAGAAGAGAGAGAGAGAGAGGGGAGAATATTAAATTTAAATTATTTACAAATATAAAGAGAATATATATATTTAAAAGAAAAAACGATACAAAATAATTCCAATATAGTTAACCTCTTAATCCTTACATTATAACTTTCTCGTGCATGAAAATCAAGGAAGCAGAACTTTGCATAATGCAAAGATGCTGGAGGCAACAATAAGCAGACTGGTTGTTACGTTGTAATATAAATGCTACAATGAAATTAATGCCTTGGCATATGTGAATTTTATTGCCGCATCGACATATCCTGTAATCAGTTTTACGAGTTGCTAAAGACTGTAATGTCACGCATTATCTATCCGTAATAATCATATCCGATCGCTTTTTATTACCAAGGTATTAAAGATAACTGAAAGCATAGGTAATATTAATTTAACACATTTATGTTATGTCGTTATTTTTTAAAATTCCTTAACTTACATAATACTTACAATAGCATTAATTTCATATTTATTTAATATGCATTATATCATAATTGTAATATTATTTATTTCTCTACTAACTCTTTGTTTCCCAATATTTATTTTTGATAATTGACACAAATTATAGCAAAGAAGAAGATCGACAACTTTGTCGATAAAGACGAAAATAAACCAACTCAACAAAATTATTATTGAAGAACAAAAAGTTAATATTTAATATTGGCACTTCTCTCTCTCTCTCTCTCTCTCTCTCTCTCTCTCTCTCTCTCTCTCTCTTCGCACGTAATAATTTTTTTTACAAAAACTTTTTCGAAAACATGCGCTTCTTCGCCTCGTACTTGTTATTCTTGTGCTGATAATCCGAATCGTCGACGAGGTAACGACCGGCGTGTGTTTTTTCTTTCGATTCATTTTTTTCATTTTTATAATCCTCAACGGAGTGACCGCCTTCCTCGTGCTTGTTATCGTAAAATTTCGTTACGTCGTTCGAGAAAGTGTGTCCGATCGCGGACTCACCTCCTTTGTGATAACCCTCTTCGTACATGTGCACGTAAGGTTCGACGTCATTCTCATGACTCGTTTCTTTGACATTCTCCCGCACCGAGTACTGCGGAGGATACGAATATCCAATCATGTCGCCCTGTTTACCCTTGAGATAATCGGGCTCGTCGTCGTGATGCGGCATGTAAGAATCTCTGTAAAACGGCGAGACGGGAGGATTGTTGTTCTTGTGAGCCATCTCTTTGTTTGCCGCGTCGTCGTTCCTGTAACCCTCGGACAGATCATTGCTCGAATCCTCTTCTTGATTATTCTTGTAATCGTAAGCGTTCCAGGAACTCCAGTCGTGATGCGATTCTTTGTGATACGTCTTCTTCGGCGCGTCTTCCTTGTGCTTGGGTTTCTTCTTCTTCGGCACCGAAATATCCGGTTTGTGCACGTGTATGAACACCGTCTTCGTGTGAATCTTATGATTTATAATCTCCGGCACGTGAATCTTGAAGTGCACGCTGTTAGAGAAGATTAAGATAAATGGAGGGGAAAAAAAACAAGAGTTTGCAGTTCGATGAAGAGAAGTTACCGGTCAAAAGTTCGAGATCGCTTCGATAAAACCGCGCGAAAACGAGACAAATTTTATTTTCGCGTACAATTAAACAGAAACTACGCTGTCTGATTCTATGAATTTTTATCACAGCGCGTTTAGTCTTATGTGCAAAAATAAAATTTATTTTTTCGCATTTACATTTTTATCAAAACTGTTGATCGAAATACGTACGAGCTGTTGTTGGCGAATATATGCTTTAGAATTTGATTAAATGCTGCACAACGTCGGTAAAGTAAAGCGAGGCAATAAACGTCACGAGCGTAATAGAGGTAACAAGCACAACAGAGTTGATGGATTAATTATCCTTCGAGCAAACTATACGCGCGACTTCTTCGTAAACGCGAAGAAGAGTCGCATATATTATTTTAATTTGACAAACAACAGTGAGAACGAGAGTGAGATTGCTCGCTGTGATTTTCGAGAAAGCGTAAAAAAAAAACTCTGCGACCACATTTAGTGCCAAACGTCTTTTCGCGAAAGCGCTTGTGCAGCCCGCGAAGCAGATGAATTTAATTAAACACTCAACACTCCGTGTTGCATATGCACTTACTGATGATGCTCCTCGGTGGCGCTTCCGCTATTCAACACCTCGTTCCACAGAATGAGAAACAGACCGACAGCGAGTCTCTGAAACACAAAATCGTTTACATTTATACTTTTTATCCGTAACGTGCGTGTTTTTTTCTGAATTAATCGACGATATTTATGATCGCCGATCACGATTGTTGTTCTCTCGCCCGAATTGCATCTGCAGAAAGCGATGCTCTCACGACTCTCTCAAACGAGTAATAATCGAATCGCTAACCACCTGAAGCAGCCATGCAGGGAATACGTTTCGGAATTTCGCGCATTTAATCAGACGCGTATATTGATTTTACGTGTTCGAACAAAAGCTTTCACTCTCATGTTCAAGAATAAGATAACATCACCGCATTTTGAGAAATCGTCTTCTCGTCTGCACACGCGGACGCTTTTGTCACTTCGTTAATTGTTCTTCTAAATAATTACCATGTTCTCTCAATTGTTCTCTCGGCGACAAGCGCGATTATCGGCGATCAATCGCGGTTTGACGTCGCGCTCCCAACGATTTGCCGTTTATATGCCATCTTCGTTTCATCGAAGCGAATCTCGGTGGAACGATAGGCGCGGTGATGCGGTTCACGGTCAATGATCACTTTCGCTGTTCTTCCGGTGACGCGCTTCATGTGGCGATCAGGTTTAACTCGGATAAAGCTTTAGAAATTACTGAGTCGATAAACCGTGAAGATACGGCCAAGTTCAGTGTCGCGGAGAAATTACATTTTTTTTTTTTGGTCTTTTATTTATTATTTGTTTTTATTAAAGAGACTCTTCCTTTGACATTTGTTGTTTCTGAGAGAACGTGATGCTGAAAAATCGATGCTGATCGCTCTTTTTCTTCCTGTTTTTTTAATGACTCGCTTTAACGCAGCGTTTGGAATCCAATAAACCGGTGATCTTTCTTGGATCAAATCATCTGTTTGCAGAATCGTTCAAGCTGATTTTTATAAAATGCAGTGTGTTGTAATCTCGTTCATTTTTTTAGTCGATAATTTGAGAAGATCCAAAATCCCAAAAAGCCCTGAAAAGTGGGATTCAAACTATATCTAATAACTTTTAACGCGAAAAGACTATTACATGGTCGGTCGCAAATAAGTTTTAAGTTAGAAAAACATTGAAACTATTACATAAAACAGATATATTTAAAGAACTATTACTAACTAATTTACTTCAACTATGGAATTTGTAAAACTTGTGCGTAAAAATTGAAATGGAAGAATTTGTAGAATTTATGTTAGGTTTATACATATTTTAATTACAAAAATATTAATTTTCTTTTTTTCCTATCAAAAAATAAACTAAATAAGCTTCTCTTTATACTCTTTGTATTCTTTATACTTCTTTATATTTTCTCGTACATTTGCAACATTAAAAGGACACGTCAATTATTTTAAGAATTAATCTTACACGCATCTACACATGATGGGGAAAAAGCAGTAAAACATAATTTTATATTCACATATTATTTATTTCTACAAAAATAATAATATCACATTATATTACATAATACAGAAGTGTATCTAAGTGCTTATAATAACAATCTAGTGACTACTTTTATTTTTTTTGGACTTGTTTCTCGTGAATTATTGCTGCAATTATTGCTACAATTCTAATCTATAAAATTACACGCGTTATCGCTTTTTATAACTGTCATAGTGGTCTTCATCCTCGTGTTTGGACTCACGATGATGGTGATGAGGAATTATCTTGTAGATTGTGTGGGTGTGTTTCACATTCTTCACTGTGTACGGAACGTGTATTACCACCTTCTTCCTAAAAGAATAACATTGAAAAATTTAAGATTACATTTTGTAAAATAATTCATATATAGGATGTTTAAAACTTTCGACATAGCCGAAGATGTGAAGATAAAGTAAGTCATTAGATTCACATTAATCAATTAATAACTTAATAAATATTGCAAAATAATGACTCTTCTGTTTTAATTAAATTGATTTACTTTTATACTTTTAAAAAAGTTTCAGACAAGTGTAATAATAATAATTCATATGTTTAACTCGTTTGCTGAACAAATGCACTGCTATGTTTTTACCCAAATACTTACGATTCGACTGATTGATGCAACAACGCGAGAATGATTACGAACAAGATACTGTACTGCAACAGAAAAATAACACATCAGTCTATATACTCTAGTTGTCGCGCGAAGTGTACCACTTTTCTTGAGAAATAAGGTAAAACCGGAATAATCCAATTAGAATTTAAGTGCACTGATAAAAAACTGGTAAAAGTTTTTAATTAAACTCCGAATGTAAATGTGTAATTACACAGTAAATTTTAACGCGTGATACAGCGAAAACATCTCACCAGGAACTTGCTGTTCATCGTGGAAGAGCTTGGTTCCGCGAGAGTTTTTCTCGAAGCGCTTCAGACAATTGAAGAATATCTTCTGTGCGCAACTATAATGCGCGCACGGAATTTATATAGCGCAAACCGACAACCACCTCTCTCTAGCATCGGAAACATTACAAAGTATTCCGCGAAACTCCGCCCAGCATGTAACGCTATCACTGTGATTATCACTGCACAATAGCGCAAAACACATTTTTCCTCTGGTGGAGGAGGAGGGATTTTTTTTTCTAGATACAAGAAATCCCTAATATTTTTTCACGCCGGCGTGATACAAGAAAATATAAAATTATTACGTACTATTTAAATGTAATTTCGAATTATCTATTTCGGATTAACTGACAAATTCGTAAAAAATTATAACTTGTGTAGAAAAAACCGAGAAAAGAAATAGTAGTCGAAGTATTTTTCAGCATCTGAAAACAAGAGCGCGTTTGCTAGTGCAGACATACACTTTCAAGATTAATTAATTGAGATATCGGTATTTACTTGTTTTTCTTCTGACTTGTATAAATGCAAAAAAAAAAAAGCGACCGTGAACTTTCGCGAATCAAATTCGAAGGAAAAACACTTCAAGAAAATGCGCAATTTTCTTTTCGAAGACGCGCACCCGCGCAAATCATTCCGTGTAATCGAATGCAGTTCATATACGGCAATTAAAAGCGAAATTGGTTTAGTGCTGGAAAGCACAACAAAAAATACCGCCTGTTTATACACGCGTTGCATGTAGGTACGCGCATTCTTCTGTAATTAGCGATGCGATACGCGTGCATTTTCCGAGCGTCAATTCTTGAAGCCGAGGAAATAAAAGAAACAGATCGCCGGCGCGGCGTGACCGCCTCTCGACAAGAATCGTGATCATATAATCACTGGCTACGTTAATTTCACGGCCACGTTATTATTTTCCAGCTGGTGGAAAACCGACGTTTGGCGATCAGATTGCGAGAGGGTCCGCGGGTTGGAAAGTGCTCATCGTCTTTATTTCTCATGTTTCTTCCATCTTGTCGTTTTTTGGCCTTTTTTTTCCAATTCCATCGATACGCTCGACGCGTCTCGATAGAAATAATAAAAAACGAAGAAACCTACCTGCCCTCTACCTTTTTCTTTTAGTCGTGCAAGCTTTGAGACGCGAACCAGATGTCTAATCTCCAGATGATATCGAATAATCCGTTTCTTGAATAATCGACTTACTTTTCGCATTTTTGTCAAACTTTTAATAACCAACTTTCGATTACAAGTTGCCGAACGACTTGCATATCTCTCTCGTAATTTTTAAAATGTTTATCTATTAATTTTACTTTCCCGCGTTAATAATAAATGCTAGTATATTTAACGCGATAAATTATATCATAAAGTTTATCTAAAACACACATCAAAACTTTCTAAGACCTACTGCACGTGATGTCCAGAGCAAATTCTTGCAATTATATAGAGTTTTACAATAATAATATATTGTTCATGTGTATTACTTTCTTATTTGGTCACGCAAATCGTAACTTACCGCAATGAAAGTGCAAAATTACAATTAACTAACTGTGAAACGTTATTTACACACTTACCGTAAATTGTAAAAATTATAAACAGAAGCGCATTCCTTGGTAACAGAAATCTTAGATATTTTTTTATTCTGTACACAACACGTGTACAAATGATACAATAAAAGTATAACGTACAACATACACACACGTATATCTCAAGAACCCCCCCAAATAGAGTTTCGAAAAAATGTTTGTTAACATTGTTAGATAAGTCACACACATAACGGAGTCACATATAAGATAACTTACAAAATATGCATATGTACGTATATATATATTTAAGTGATGACTCACATAACTATGGCTATGCTTTTTTTTTTATAAATTCGACCATTTTCACGCGCAAATTTTATTCTCTAATAAAGATGTCGAGATATCGATGCACAACAAATTCTTCTTTTCCATCTGACTTCAAGCAAAATACATGGATTTTTTTTTCAAAATATTCATAAATACAAGAAACGAGACTAATCTTGAGGTACTTCGTGCGTTAATAAACAATATGATAGAATAAATAACCCACACGGACGTAATGTCTGAATGGACGTCTGTATAATTCCATGTAAACATCTCAATGGAGCACAGAAAGACGTTGTTTCGTGTGGAATATACGCGATTGCAACGCAATAACAGTCTTTTTTTATTCTGTTACTTTCATCAGATCCGTGTTGAAATACATAATAAGTTCAACATTATCTCTTTTTTTTTCGTAAATTATTCAATTATCAAATCATACCATCGTTTCAATCCTTTCCAAATACTTTTCGTAATTTCTTACAAGATAAACGCGGTGTGGAATATCTTTTATCAATATCTTACACGTAAAAAAGTATTTTAAATATTTGAACACGTTGCTTTGTAAAACCTGTAAATGTACCGGCGACACTTTCACGATCGTAACTGTATCTGTGATATTCGACTTTTTGACGCGTAGATCAATTATTTTACTTTCAAGTGGCTATTTCTGTGAACAAAATATGAATATATTTCTACATACACACGCACAACACACGCACGCACGCAACTATTTGATTCTTTATGCGTAAATCATGCTCACAAATCACTCGAATATTATATTAAGTATATATATATATAAAACAATAAGACTATATAATGCCGAGTTGCGTGTAAACGAAAAATCGTTTGGTCAATCAGTAAAATATCAAGTTGTACTCGGCTTTCTAGAATGCGTGCTTCGGAATTTCGAAAATTTCATCGTTCTCTTCGACGTCGTCGTGCCGATCGTCGGATTCTCCGTCGTGCTACTCGACCTTATCGTGGGTGCGCTGTTCAACTCCATTCTCTTCATTATAAACATCGGTTTCTTCATTACCATAGGCCTCTTCGGCAACTCCGGTTTTCTCGGAGTGCTGTTCGATACCGGCTTCTTCGTCGTGTTGCTCGCCGTGGGTTGTTTTGCCGAACTGCTTATCGATTTGTCTTCTACTTTGATCACGAACTTATTCGTCTTTTCGTTCGCGATCAACTTCTTCGTCGTGCCTGTACCGCTCGGCTCAGGTCTCCTGGTTGTTTGAACTGACGGCAGAGATTTTTCTATCATGCTATTCTCTAGGTTACTCGTGTCTATCAACAACCGTGGCTTAGTCGTCGCGCCCGCGTTGTTCTTCTCGGGTCTTCTGGTTGTTTGAACCAACGGCAGAGGTTTTTCCATTATTTTACTCGCTAGGACACTCGTGTCTATCAACAGCGGTGGCAGCTTGGTCGTCGCGCCTGCATTGCTCACCTCGGGTCTCCTGGTTGTTTGAACCAACGGCAGAGGTTTTTCTGTCATCCTACTCGTTACGGGACTCGTGTCTATCAACAGCGGTGGTGGCTCAGTCGTCGCGCCCATACCGTTCGCCTCGGGTCTCTTGGTTGTTTGAACCAACGGCAGAGATTGTTTTATCATATCACTCGCTACCGGACTCGCGTCTGTCAACAGCGACGATAGCTTAGTCGTCGTGGGGCTACTCGTCGTCGAACTCGTTGCGGGGCTCTTCGAGGTGATGTCTGATGTTTCCGTCGTGTTGAAACTCGCTGTTGAACTCGAAACGATCGCGGGAATCGATTTAATATCGGCGATCGGTGCTTGCGTCTTCTCAGCGATCTGTATCGTCTTCGTCAAGTGAACGACCGTCGTCTCCGAAGCAGGGTCCATTGTTTCAGATCTCGTTTCCTCGCATCCGTCTTCCGTCGTACACCACGAGCTTCGTAATGTCGATCCGCGGCGTTTACCGCTTTGACGTTTTTCGACAGTTCCCTTTTCTAGCGAGCTCGTCGAAGTGTTTCGCGAGATCTTTCTCGAACGATCGGATGATGATGATGATGGTTGTTTCGTGGTCTTGGCGAGATCGGCCTTGAACGCCTCGTGCCAACCCGCGTTCTCGTGCACGAACACCACCGGCTGCCACTTTTCGTCGTGGCCACCCTTCTCCGACGAGTTCTCAGAAAGATTCTTCTGGAATTCCGAATTGATCTTCTGTTGCCTCGACTTGCCCCATATAATTTTCTCGGGAAGCGATTCAGCGCCGTGCGCGAAACTACCCGCGTTATTATTGAGACCGTGCGGTAAATTGTAACGCGGCTGATGAATCGCAGCGGGATCGAACGTTCGATTAACGTGGTTCTCGAAGACTTTCGGATAACCGGGGAAGTAAGGTGGATCGATGATGTGAAGCGCGTCGCCGGAATTTGAACCGGATTGAGCGCCTTGATTTTGCTTCTCGTGAGGAGTCGCGTGGGAGGAAGTGGTCGGAGCGCCGTTCGGTTTCTCATGAAAGGTCGCGTAAGTGCTAGACAACGGTGGAATGCTGGCCGGTCTTTCGTAAGAGGTCGAATGGGAACTGGGCGAGCTATATAGATCATTGTGCTTGTTGTAAGAAGTCGTGTGAGGACCGAACTCGTTCTGATGCTGATAAGAAATAGAATGGGAGTTAAACTCGTTCTGCTTCTGATAGTTGATCGTGTTGTAGGTGGTCGGAGTCGGAGAATAAACGTTACTCTGCTGGTTGTAGGAACTCGGCGCGTAGGAACTCGGCGCGCTGTAATGCTGGTCGTACGAGCTGGCATAGAAGCCCGGAGCCGAGTTCGGGTCGCCGTACTGCTCGTACGAGCTCGAGTACGAGCTGGGACCGGTTAGAACGTCGCTCGGCACTTTGTACGTATCGGCGTTGGGATCGGTGTGCGACGTCATCGACGTCAGCGAGTATAACGGTGCGATCTGCCGAAAAGGCAGATGATGCGTGGTCAACTGAGCCTCCTGCGCCTCGTTGATCGTCGTTGCATTGACCTCGCTTAATATCGCATTTACCTGCTTCAACGCTTCTTCCTCCGTTTCGATGTGATAGTGCGAACTACCACCAGGTAATTGGTTGCCCTTCGAAGTTTCTTTTTTTGGCGAGGAATCTTCTGATGGAACTTTACTATCTCGAATATCCTTCGAAGGATCTTTCGATGGGTGTTTGATAACGTGCTTGATCGATTGCGAGCCTCGAACTTTACCGTGAGCCAAACTGGCGTTGAGTCGCGGCGGATGAATCGAATGATGGTGGCGAGTGGAGGAGCCGAACACCGCGTCGGACGGACCAAAATGATGATGTCCGCCCAAGAGCACGGTAGCGGGATCGATGACGACGGGAGGACCTGAAAAGACAGGATGTTTGGCTTCCGCGTCGATCACAGGGACCGGCACCTGCGTGACGAAGCGCACCATCACGTGGCTCGAGTCGACCGGCTCGAGCAAACGCAGAAAGATCTTGCGTCCGGATCCTGGCATTTGGACGGGCCCGACGAGCGGACCCAGCTCGTCCTTCGGCGGATCCAGCAATTGGCGCATTATGTCGATAATCGATTCGAAGACATTGTTGCTCTTCTTGTTGACGCGAAAAACGGGCTCGATGTGAATGGATTTGTGATCGTGATCGTGATGCACGTCGAGGATCGAATTGGAAATGAGCTCGTCGTTCAGTTCATTTATTACGGATGTTCCGGCGACCGAGCGGGTTTTCAGACGTACCGGACGTTTCGTGTGACCGCGGTTGTAATACTGTTGCTGCAAAGGTTCGAACTTGATCTTGGGAAGATTCTTTTTCGGCTTTTGAAAGGTCTCGGCGTGCACCTGCGGCGGAAACTTTCGTAAGTTTACGTCGGCATGGCTCTCGATCGTAGGATTCGACTCTTTCCTTGTCGTGCCATCTTTAGGGACAAGCTCTTCCCACGACTTCACCCTTTTTATCCTGAAGAAGTTAATTGTGGAAGTCGGATATATGAGAAATGAGATTTAAAAAAATCAAAACACGAAATAAATATTAATAAAAATTCAACTTTAGTTTTGTAAATAAGTCTGTTTTATAAATCAACTGCGTGAATAGAAAAAAATATAGATGCAACAAAAAGCAACTATTTTTATTTAAAAGCCGGTGTATTATTCTTTAGAGAAGACATAAGCGTTTTAGATAGATAGATAGATAGATAATTAATAAAGCTAGTTGTTTACCGGACAAACTGCCTCAGCCCGGCATTTTCTGCCAGGCTACACAGGTGACCGATCTTGTGATTGTTCAGGTCCCCGGGCCATAAGCGTTTTAAGTTTTTAAAAATATTTTCTAGAGCTTTTGCTCTTGGCTCACCTATTTAAATGTTTGATCTCCTCAGCGGATACAGTTGACGATAGATATGCGCAGTAGACCTACGTGTAAGTATAAAAAGAACATATGCATATAAAAGTATAGAGAGGAAGTATATAAATATATTTCTTATTTACACGCAGATAGTTTTGTAATAAACAACAAATCCGGCATCTCTACTTGCTAGATCCGATATCTCTGATAGCACGCAGATTAGTTTTTGTAATAAACAACAAATTTGGTATCTCTACTTGCTCAGTTGGAAAAGTTTTTGAAAAACTTGAGATTGATTGAATTAGTGTTGAGATTTCACGATTACTTTAAATTCAAAAAACCAATCGAAGTTATTACAAAAATTGTTCGACCAATTTGTTTTGTCGCAGCAAATCTTCTTCGCTAATTTTGTCAATTCGTGAAAATTAGAGTAATTTGTTTTCGGTCGAGATAGAGACTTTACTGGATCTTTATTAGAACAAATCAGACGAAGTATACCACATCGATCGAATTGTTATTTCGGCAAATTTGCGCGCGCGATCAGACACATTACAAATTGCGCTTCGATATTCACTTTTTTTTTTCACTGCTAAAACAATTATCCTCTTCGGCGGGTAAATCACTCACCATAAAAAAACACGTGATCTTCATATCGTTGCTCGCACGGGAATTCCGTTCACCTCACTGTTGTACTGCGAAAACGACTGCCGCGCGTGAGTATTAAGCCACCTCTTTTAAAGCTTCCCCCGTAACCATTAGAATGGCGTCGGCCAAGGTGGACATGATAACGCATTCATGTGATGGCGCGTATATAATCTTCTACGTGTATACGTGCCATTAGAAGCGCCATTATTATCGAGAGAGCTACTTTTCTATGTTTCCTTATCGTCGCATCATCACACATTTATTTCATTTTATAAACAGAGGC